>JBBPBX010001459.1:80280-98657 GCA_038048925.1 Garcialebias charrua
CTGATAACCCAAATAAAATACCGGTACTTGGGAGTAAACTACCATCTTCAAATTCACTCGGGAACCATGGAATTGAGTTTTTAAAGTATTTAAAAAGTGCATCATCTGTCCTGCACGTGCATTACATTTAATCAGAAACAGAATATCTTGGAAGTTATGTTGGAAAAATTAGTTTGTTACTTTTGGCTGGAGTACTGTAATATCAGGTGTACCAATGCTTCTAGAATGTGTGTTTTTTAATTTATTTATAAAAATAAAATAAAAACTTCACAGCTGCAGTGATGACAGAACAAATCAGATTTTTCTTCCACATAAAATTAGGATTTTTATTGGTGGCAACAAAGCGCTCAAAGATCAGGCTCTAAAGATCAAGATGTACTATACTGTACCTTAACTGCAGCCTTCTTCCTCAGAATGCAGTCCTGCTTTTATTCCAGGAGTGGGAGAGACTGATCAGTCATTCCCCTTTTAAGAACCTGAAGCCTAACAGAGATCAGGCGATGAACTTTTAGAGATCCTTTTGATATGGATGACTGAAGTGACCTAATCTCTCGAATCTCTCTATCAGCCGTTTTACCATTCACCTGGTCACATGGATGGTCTTTACCATACTTTTGAACCAATTTTCTTACAAGTTCATATCCAACTTTTGTTTCCTCCTGCCTGGGTCTGCTATAGATTACTTCCTCATGAGGGAGGTTATTCCTTTCCACTGTCGCTTTCATGCTTGCTCTAGATGAGTTCTGCGATAGAGTTAAACTCAAAGCAGTCTACACACCTACCTATACATACACACACACATCTGTTCAGTGCCCTGAGATGACTTGTTGTATAAATAATTGACTGAGTTCAAGATGTGATCGTCATTTATGCTCAGAATTGTTAAATGTTTAAAATCACATTCCTAACCTCTAGCATACAATTAGCTGTTTTTTTCCATGACCACCACAATTGAATGAAATTAAAAAACATTTAACCATTTTAGAGTTTAACAAAAATTGTACATTTGTATGTTGTTTAGTTTGAAATACCCCTCCCTGGGCTGCCACCTTACCGTGGTGGAGGGGTTTGAGTGTCTCAATGATCCTAGGAGCTATGCTGTCAGGGGCTTCATGCCCCTAGAAGGGTCACCCAAGGCAGACAGGTCCTAGGTGAGGGATCTGACAAAGCGCAGCCCAAAAACCCCTATGATGAGTACAATTAATGGACTAAGTTTTCCCTCGCCCGGACGCGGGTCACCGGGGCCCCACTCTGGAGCCAGGCCCGGAGGTGGGGCACGCTGGCGAGCGCCTGGTGGCCGGGCTTTTACCCATGGAGCTCGGCCGGGCACAGCCCGAAGAGGAGACGTGGGTCCCCCTTCCCATGGGCTCACCACCTGTGGGAGGGGCCAAAGGGGTCGGGTGCAATGTGAGATGGGTGGTGGCCGAGGGCGGGGACCCTGGCGGTCTGATCCTCGGCTACAGAAGCTGGCCATTGGGACATGGAATGTCACCTCTCTGGTGGGGAAGGAGCCTGAGCTAGTGTGTGAGGTTGAGAGTTCCGACTAGAAATAGTCGGACTCACCTCAACGCATGGCTCTGGCTCTGGAACCAGTTTCCTTGAGAGGGGTTGGACACTCTTCCACTCTGGAGTTGCCCCTGGTGAGAGGCGCCGAGCAGGAGTGGGCATACTGGTTGCCCCCCATCTTGGTGCCTGTACGTTGGGGTTCACCCCGGTGAACGAGAGGGTAGCCTCCCTTCGCCTACGTGTGGGGGGACGGGCTCTGACTGTTGTTTGTGCCTATGCACCAAACGGCAGCTCAGACTACCCACCCTTTTTGGAGTCCTTGGAGGGGGTATTGGAGAGTGCGCCTCCTGGGGACTCCCTTGTTCTACTGGGGGACTTCAACGCTCACGTGGGCAATGACAGTGAGACCTGGAGGGGTGTGGTTGGGAGGAACGGCCCCCCTGATCTGAACCAGAGTGGTGTTCTGTTATTGGACTTCTGTGCTCGTCATGGATTGTCCATAACGAACACCATGTTTAAGCATAAGGGTGTCCATATGTGCTCTTGGCACCAGGACACCCTAGGTCGCAGTTCGATGATCGACTTTGTTGTCGTCTCATCTGATCTGCGGCCGCATGTCTTGGACACTCGGGTGAGGAGAGGGGCGGAGCTGTCTACTGACCACTACCTGGTGGTGAGTTGGCTCCGATGGTGGGGGAGGATGCCGGTCAGACCTGGCAGACCCAAACGTATCGTGAGGGTCTGCTGGGAACGTCTGGCAGAGTCTCCCGTAAGACGGAGCTTTAACTCCCACCTCCGGGAGAGCTTTGAACACGTTCCGAGGGAGGCGGGGGACATGGAGTCCGAGTGGGCCGTGTTCCGCGCCTCTATTGTCGAGGCAGCTTATCGGAGCTGTGGCCGCAAGGTTGTTGGTGCCTGTCGAGGTGGCAACCCTCGAACCCGGTGGTGGACACCGGCAGTGAGGGATGCTGTCAGGCTGAAGAAGGAGTCCTATTGGGCCTTTTTGGCTTGTGGGACCCCGGAAGCAGCTGATAGGTACCGGCAGTCCAAGCGGCATGCGGCTCGGGTGGTTGCTGAGGCAAAAACTCGGGCGTGGGAGGAGTTCGGAGAGGCCATGGAGAATGACTTCCGTACGGCTTCGAGGCGATTCTGGTCCACCATCCGGCGTCTCAGGGGGGGAAAGAGGTACGAGACCAACACCATTTATGGTGGAGGTGGCGTGCTGCTGACCTCAACTCGGGATGTTGTGAGTCGGTGGGCGGAATACTTCGAAGACCTCCTCAATCCTACTGGCACGTCTTCCACTGAGGAAGCAGAGCCTGGGGACTTTGGGTCGGGTTCTCTGATCTCTGGTGCTGAGGTCGCCGAGGTGGTTAAAAAGCTCCGCGGTGGCAAGGCTCCGGGGGTGGATGAGATTCGCCCGGAGTTCCTTAGGGCTCTGGATGTTGTAGGGTTGTGTTGGCTTACGCGACTCTGCAATATCGCGTGGACATCTGGGGCAGTTCCCTTGGATTGGCAGACTGGGGTGGTGGTTCCCCTATTTAAAAAGGGGGACCGTAGGGTGTGTTCCAACTATAGGGGGATCACACTCTTAAGCCTCCCTGGTAAGGTCTATTCAGGGGTTCTGGAGAGGAGGGTCCGTCGGATAGTCGAACCTCGGATTCAGGAGGAGCAGTGTGGTTTTCGTCCTGGTCGTGGAACACTGGACCAGCTCTACACCCTCAGCAGGGTCCTGGAGGGTGCGTGGGAGTTTGCCCAACCAGTTTACATGTGCTTTGTGGACTTGGAGAAGGCATTCGACCGCGTCCCTCGGGGGGTTCTGTGGGGGGTACTCCGGGAGTATGGGGTACCAGGCCCTTTGATAAGGGCTGTTAGGTCCCTGTACGACCGGTGTCAGAGCTTGGTCCGCATTGCCGGCAGTAAGTCAGGCTCGTTTCCGGTGAGAGTTGGACTCCGCCAAGGTTGCCCTTTGTCACCGATTCTGTTCATAACTTTTATGGACAGAATTTCTAGGCGCAGCCAAGGTGTTGAGAGGATCCGTTTTGGTGGCCTTAGAATCGCTTCTCTGTTTTTTGCAGATGATGTGGTCCTATTGGCTTCATCAGCTCGTGATCTACAGCTTTCGCTGGAGCGGTTTGCAGCTGAGTGTGATGCGGCCGGGATGAGGATCAGTTCCTCCAAATCCGAGGCCATGGTCTTGAGCCGGAAAAGGGTAGCATGCCCTCTCCGGGTCGGGGAGGAGGTCCTGCCCCAAGTGGAGGAGTTTAAGTATCTCGGGATCTTGTTCACGAATGAGGGAAAACTGGGGCGTGAGATCGATAGGCGGATAGGTGCAGCGTCCGCAGTGAAGCGGGCGCTGTACCGGTCTGTCGTGGTGAAGAGAGAGCTGAGTCAAAAGGCAAAGCTCTCAATTTACCGATCGATCTACGTTCCCACCCTCATCTATGGTCATGAGCTTTGGGTTATGACCGAAAGAACAAGATCTCGGATACAAGCGGCTGAAATGAGTTTTCTCCGCAGGGTGGCTGGACTCTCCCTTAGAGATAGGGTGAGAAGCTCAGTCATCCGGGAGGGACTCGGAGTAGAGCCGCTGCTTCTCCACATCGAGAGGAGCCAGTTGAGGTGGCTCGGGCATCTGGTTAGGATGCCTCCTGGACGCCTCCCTGGTGAGGTGTTCCGGGCATGTCCCACCGGGAGGAGACCCAGAGGAAGACCCAGGATGCGCTGGAGGGACTATGTTTCTCGGCTGGCCTGGGAACGCCTTGGGATTCCCCCGGAGGAGCTGCTCCAAGTGGCTGGGGAGAGGGAAGTCTGGGCCTCCCTACTTAGGCTGCTACCCCCGCGACCCGACCCCGGATAAGCGGAAGAAGATGGATGGATGGATGGATGGATAGTTTGAAATAGTTGTAATTTAACTTGGAGCCCTGCCCAACCCGTATTAGGGCCAGGCCATAATGTGCGGGTTGGGTCAGTGTCGGGCTTTTGATCTTGTCAGAGGATGCACGCAGCTGACGATCCAATTATATGTCAACATGGCTTGCAATACAATCACCAGCCACACGCTGACATTTGACCGCATGCAGACCAGCCTTGAAAGAGGTAAAAGAAATAAAGTTCAGTTAAACTGCATATGGAACTATACTGCCAGGCGATCCATCAAAGCCCAAATGGAAGTTCATTCAGCTGCTGTACTGAAGAGGACGTGCGTGGCTGACAAGCCAAACAGGTGAGAGCAACAGGTGAGATCACAAAATTTTCGACATGTCAGAGCAGGGTCCATGTCTGAATAATGCAGGGAATTAATGCGCTTTAATGGCCATGAAAGGACAAACACTTCAGCTCCAATCTTCTGCCCCCTTTTACTCAGCCGCACGCGTCTGACCGTTAACTATACAAGCTTAAATTTTTTTTTTTAAGTCGGGTTCAAACCTGTAATTATGGTTAATTTGTCAGGTCGGGTGCAGAACTGATGGATTTTTTGAGCCCGAATGCAACTCTAGTTTGAAAATCCTGATTTGTGTGTGTGCATGGGGGGGGGGAGATAAGATTCAATGACAGCCACATACAATCTCAATACAATGCACACTTATTCTTACTCCATGTTGAGGTCTTACATTCCAGACTTTTCATTTTGGCCATTTATTTGCAAACTTGATAAAAATACAAAACCCCACCGTGCCTGCTGCGCTCCTCTGACGAATATAAACCAATTTGCAATTAAAATGCTCATGGTCAATTGGACAAATTATTTTCCAGCATGCCACATGTGGGTGTGCAATGGGGCAGGGGAGTTGCAGATACGTACACATTACAAGAGCAAAGATCCCAATTACAAATCATTTTACTTCAGCAGACAGCCAACTGTGGTATTTACAAGCTGCAAATCCACACAAGCACACAGTTCTCTTTATTGCCGTCATGCAACCTAGTACCCTGCAGAGACCAGGTGTTTCTGAAGTCCTGCAGCTGTTGACAGTAAGGGGAAAACAAAAATTTAAGGATCTGTCAAGTGGGTGGTGTATCCACAAAAGCAGCAGTACATGTAGTCATCCCCGAGATCAAAAGGGTAAATTTTTGAGGTCACAGCTTTTACGAAGCCTAATCCTTATCGTGCATCAGTCGCTATAAAAATAAGTTAATGAGACAGGATCTAAAGCCTTTTAAGAGAATATGTGCTGTGACTTGGTCAAAATTCTGTATGATGTTAAAACACAAGACATGTTGTACTGGCTTCATTAAAACACGAGGCGCACAAGATAAATTCAAACAGGTGAAACTGTACCGTCTGAAACATTCCATCTTTGGCTGGTAAACTACAGAGCCTGAAGGAAGGAGCACTACGCAGACGGCTGGTGGGGGTTCAAGCTGTTGAATGATTAGGAGCAGTCCTCTGGCAGCTCCGTTCCCTTCTTTGGTAAACACAGCATTTATAGCAATTAAGTCAATGATTTAAAAGGATCAGCCTTTACACTTTGACCCATATTCTGCTTTTGTTGCAGCTGAACAGCACAAAGCATCAAAACACCTAAGGTTTATTTAACAGCTGACTTGTGAATCAGTTCTGAACTGTCAGCTGAATTTTGCCTCAAACAAGATGGAACACATTTTTTTAAATACTTCAGAATAAAAAATAAATTAAAAATTAAAATGGGGGAGGGGGGGATAGATAAAATAAAATAAATAAAATAAATCTGTAATTTAACACTACACAACACCTTTGCTCAGTACAGGAAGCTTTTGAAGTGGCGACTACACTGAACTGGGGAACAAAAATGCAATCAAAAGGTACCTAAATTTATCAACTTAACATTTAGAACTCAGAAAAAATAGTAAAATAAATAAAAACATTACTTGAAAACAGATTCTACATGACTAATTTTACACAGACAGGGAATAGGGAATAGAAAGAAAAAAAAAAAGTCTAAAATTAGGGCTATAAGGATTTGATAACATTCTTGATCTTCCAAATACAGTACGTCCGTTTTCTCAGTAAGTCCTTAAATTTAACCGGTTCAAATCTTCCGACCAGAAACGAAAATGTGGGTGGGGAAGGTGAAGCACAAATTTAACCGGTTCAAATCTTCCGACCAGAAACGAAAATGTGGGTGGGGAAGGTGAAGCACCCACATATACATTTATCACATCATTTGCGCCACTCTGGCCTCGAGCAAGTCACTTAACCCCCCCAGCTGCTCCCCGGGCACCATGGATGGCAGCCCTCTGCTCCACATAGAGGCCTGTGGTAGCATCAGGAAGTGCTATACTGTAGTTATAAAAACTATTGCCAAGTTTTCATGTTAGTGCCCACTGCCACAAACACTGCAAGGACTAGTCAAAATGAAAATCGTGCCAGCTAAAAATTACAGTATGGTTTAAGTTTGTCTTCAGCTTAGATCCACTGTCATAAGACAACGTTAGATAAAATTTGGATCTCACAAACATACACTCTAGTCTACAAGCAAACATTCAGTGCAGCACAAGTCTTTGTGTACCAATTACATATAAATAAAAATTTGAAAAGATTTCGTCTGCTGAAGGCATGAAAAGCTTGCACAACACAATTTAAATGTTTAAAAAAAAAAATCACATCTACCATGTGGGTATTTTTAAAACAAAAAGGAAAATCAAATCCCTAAACTGCATGTTGACATGCATGTGAAGGTAATGCCAACACTTTGCTGACAAAACTCCCAATTTACATGAAGCTAAACTGCTGCAGTCCCTGAAGGACAATCCCTTTCAAAACAACCAAAACAAGCTGCTCTTGATCAATTTCAACAAAGTAAGAAAAAAAGGTTTACTTAAGTGTTCTGCAACTTCATGAAGGTCAAATTAGTATACAATTTTTATTTGTGTGTATATAATATAGATATATAGATGGATGACATATTCAGACCTTTTAAGATGACCTCCAGTTCGTCTCGTAAGATGTCAAACATATTCAGACCTTTTAAGATGACCTCCAGTTCGTCTCGTAAGATGTCAAATGTGGTGTATCTCGAGCTGGTCTCCGGGATGATGTGCTTTTTGAGCCATCCTCCACAGGCGTACTGATAGAAGTTTTCACAAGGATCCGTAGACGAATCCATGTTCTCAAGGAGGCGAGACGCTGCAGAAGGACGAAAGCAATAAGCTCTACGAACCAGGAGAAAGTCCCCACATAAATAAATGTACCAACAGAATCTACAAGAAAAATGTGAGGACAACCAACTAATGAAAACAAAACATCTTACAGTTGAAACATAAGATAACTCAGGATTTTAAGACAAGATGTTTCTCAATAAACTTACAAACGGATGGCACCGGGTGACAGGAGACCAAACAGGCAAAACTTGTGAGCATTAACAGAGCAAGACAGAGGGACATGATGAAATTCTGGCACTGACCAAGAAAGAGCAGGAAAGCTGTAAAATGACTGGACTAATCATCTGATCAAACACAGGTGTGGGACCTTCAGGCTGCTCAACAGGTTTAAACTAAGGCTAAAAGGAAAGCCTGTGGAGATGCAAAAGGAAAATCCTTTTCAAAATAAAACAGGAAGTGTTGTTTGCCAAGACATGGACCATGTGGGGAAAAAAAAGAAAGTTAAACCAAAATGAAAGTCTGGCAGAAGAAATGAGCCGAACATTATGGGCATGACAAGTTTTTACTTCTAATGAGGTCTTTAAGGAACTACAAAGCCCTGAGATTAGAAATGCCTACCATGTGACTAATTATTAATATGGCATTTGGGGAAATTGACTTAATCGCTTTACATTTTAAAAAACGTGTTTTAGAGCAAATAGGTTTGAACATGTTAAAGACTGGAGCCCTCAGCTGATAAGCTGAACGGTGATAGCAAAGCAGCTAACAAGCTATTTNAGTCTTCCTGCGGTGCGTTTACTGTCTCTGCATGTTGAGTCTTCCTGCGGTGCGTTTACTGTCTCTCTGCATGTTGAGTCTTCCTGCGGTGTGTTTACTGTCTCTCTGTATGCTGAGTCCTCCTGTGGTGCGTTTACTGTCTCTCTGCATGCTGAGTCTTCCTGCGGTGCGTTCACTGTCGTCTGTACTGTATTTGCAGACCCAACAGTCAGACCTTCACCTGACCCTCAAGCGGCAGCTGTTTTTGTCACGGTCCTCGGCTCAGATGAGTCCAGCAGCAGCGATCAGCTTCCTGTGGATGGCACCGGCGCGCCGCTCCAACAGCCAATCACAAACCAGAGCAGCCGTTGCGTTCAGGTTCTTCTGGAGAAAATAGATTTACCTACTTTAGGTGCAGCTGAGGCTAAGGTGGTTTTGGAAAAGACTCAGTTCTACTCAGATTCTGAAGCAGTGCAAATGTTCCTGAACGTTACATCAATTCCTGAGACCAATGATCAACCAATCGGTGAGCTTCCAGATGAAGACACGCCCACTATTGAAGAAGACATGCCCCCATATGAGGAAGACGAGCCTGTTGTAAGTCCACAGTTCTAATATATGTTTCTGATTACAGTATTTGTTTTGTTTTTCAAGGTTCAAGGTTCTTTATTGTCATTCCAACACATGTGGTACATGAGGTGGAACCAAACTTTGTACTCAGGGTCCCAGTTATACCCAAACAGTAGCAACAATATAAAGTTAAAAAGAAACAGTCTATACGGATCTAAGATATACACCAGTGTTTCCCCTACCATTATACAAGCGGGGCGCCCCGCCCCATTAACAGAACGAAAGTTACGACTGTAACTACGGTTCTATGAATCCCGGATGACCGCCAGAGGCGGTGCTTAAAAGCACTGAATGGTCAATCTTGCGAATGCGTAGGTCGAGAATATTATACCAACACGGTCACGTGTGACCCCCGGGGATACTGGTGAGTCTATATAAGCACGTGACACCGGTAGCCCAGTCCCTTTAAATCTTGTCGCGAAAACACGATGATTCCGAGGGACCGAATGCTCTGGCGGTCATCCGGGATTCATAGAACCGTAGTTACAGTCGTAACTTTCGTTCTATTTCATCCCTACTGACTGCCAGAGGCGGTGCTTAAAAGCACTAGATGACAAATACCAACAGGGTCCTGAGGAATCGTACAAACAAACAAATGCCCACCTCACTGGAATGATGAACGCTGGGACAGGATTCCCTCCAGTGGGTGAAAGGCAACCAGGTTAACCCTGTAAAACCTAACAAAAGTGTTCGGAGATGACCTGGAGGCTGTTGCACATATAGCCTCCAAAGTGACCCCAGACATAGCGGCCCATGACGCACTAATGTTACTGGTGGAATTGGCACTGCACACCAACAGGAGGTTGGCGGCCCTGTAAAATATACGCTTGTTCCACCACATCCACAATCCAACGTGCAAGACGCTGCTTGGAAAGGGCCTGCCCTTTGCGGGGCCCTGCGTAGCAAACAAACAGACTGCTGCACAGAAGCTGTGAGCCTGACTTATGCTTCCAGAGCCCGAACAGGGCAGAGAGGCTCATCAAGCCCCTCTGCAGCAAAGTGAGCAAGCTGGAGGGGCACAGAGTGGCTCGCAGATGAGGCCACCTTAGGAAGAAATGCCACGTCAGGCCAGAGAGTAATGCCAGAACCAGCCGGGTTCCATCGGCAACAGGACTCGTGAACAGACAATGCGTGTAGTTCACCCACCCGCTTCGCCGAAGCCACTGTGTTTTATGGAATTTTATTTGCAGGCTCGCTGAAAGATCGGCACAATTGTTTAGAAAAAACACAGACTCAATCTCTATTAAAATGATGTGTCCTTTATTAAAAGGTCTGTGACAGATAAAAGAAAAAGAAAAACGGACATACAGTTGTACAATCACCTCAGATGTACAAAAACATACAAGCATTGATGTAGAACACACACAAACTGTTTTCCTGCTAGGGAAATGTGTCCGTTAACCCCGTCACAAAAGAAACAGCAAAGCTTAAATTCCCACACACAATCTCAAGGCATTGATGTTATGAGAATGGACCTTATCAAGCTCCGCCCACAGGGCCGCGTTTCATTGGCTAATGCCCATAACACGTCACAGCGCAGCTTCCACGTGCGTGCCGGTCTCACAAAACAAACGCTACGGTAGCGTTTGTGAGACCGGCACCACATGCTACTTACATTGCTAGCTAGCATACGTGCAGATTTTTTCTGCGTCAGGGCTGGAAAAATGCTCCTCCACCGTCAGTGGGGTATCTGTACAGGAGATGTCAGGTACCCTGACCGTATTTGTGGAAGTAAAATTCACCGTTTCCCTATATGTGAAACTGAATGCCTTGCTTGGATCAAAGCTTGTGCACGACCACAAAACTGAACAATTATTTCTTTCACCAGCAGAGAAGGGTTGACCTGCTTTTGAAACCTGCTAGTTAACAACACGCGGTCACGATGAGAGAAAGCCACAGTTCACTGAACGTCCTGGAAGTTGGGAAGAAACAGCTCTGCTAACTCCACATGAGCTAGCTAACACAACGAGCTCTACTGTCGATTTCACCTAAAACTGCACAAAATCGTGACACGAAGGCTGGATTTTAACTAACACACCGGACGGCTGAGCTCGTTAGCCCTCACAAAAGTCGCTGTCGGCGTGTTTAGCAGCTAAAGCAGCAACGGCTAACCAACCACTTAAGGAATGAATGGAGATTACAGTTAGCATTAGCTTTGCGACCAAGGCACACTCAAAGTTTTGCCAACAACAGAAATCACTGATTTCAAAAGTAACCCTCAAAACCATGAATGCCTGACTTACCCAGCCTTGCAGGACAATAGGCATCAGTGATCCTGTCCACAGCTGTAATAATGCTGAGCATGTGAGCTGATGTTTTCCTCATCAGACGGTAGCATTAGCTGTGACCCGCACACTGTTGGAGGCATCGCGTGGCTCAAACAACTTGATAACGTCCAAAAAAAAAAAACATGAACTTGTTGGTTCCCCTGTCCATTGTCATGGCTGATATTTTGTTGGAATCTGGCAGAAATGATACACTATTCGACTCAGAAATACCCTGCAGAGACAGTCGACGCCATGTTTCCAGTGAAACTTAATGCTGCGCTTGGGAGACGTGCAGACCAGTCGGAGCTTAGGGGGCGTTTCTGGGCGGAGCTTGGTAAGGTCCATTCTCACCGTGACACATGAGCCAAGAAGCCACACGACTCAGATAAAAATCAAGACATCAACGACTGGACACCTTCTTCAGAGGTTCTCAGTAGACTTCAAAAATTCTCTGAGTGCTTGCCACCTTTATACCTCGTGGTGTGTGGGTGCGTGTGTGTGTGCATATAGTTGTGCAAGTACCATATGAATTCACTCACTGTCATCTGAGCAAAACATGTTTTTCAAAGCAAAGCGGTGCCTAGCACGGCTGAAGGAAAAAAAATTTCTTATCTGACTAGATTGTTGCATCTCTTACCAAGAAGGGCTGCCAAGGTCTTGTGTGAAGAAACGAGCTCAGTTTCTTACACATGCCTGCGCCTGATAAAACATAATTGCAAAAACCAAGTTGCAAAACACAGCAGAAAGCATTAACTCTTAGCATAAAAATTGATAAAATAGTCAGAAAGCATTAAAGGGGACCACATATTCAAAATTCACTTTTTAATGTTTTTTTTACTCAACTTTGGGTATTTACTTAATAAAAAACAGTCCTAAGGCCAAAAAAATGCACCCAGTGGTTTATTTACTCTTATGCCTAGTACCCACTGCCCCCTTTGTCGAGCGGCCGACGCGGCCGGTTTACATTCAAAGTCTATGGAGGAGACGCGTGGAGTCACGGCGAACAAGGAAGCGGCGCGATTCAAGTGATCGAAGCGGCGCGGGGGCAGCCTGCACACGCACGCGCGCGTCGCCGTCGAGCCGCCGACGTCCCAAATGTTGATCTCTGGCGGCTCGACGCATCCGGCAAACAGTCGGGAGAGCCTCGCTATCTGATTACACAACCACAACGGGACTTTTTTCGGACTTTTTAAACTCACCGGATCGAGCCTCCAGGAATTGGAACCAAACTCCGGTAAGAAACGTGGCATTTTTACAGTTGCTGCTGACAGGCTGCTGTCCTCTCCAGTGTAGATCACCCCAAACATAAAAAAAAGTTTTAATCTCATCGAAGACCGTCGGAGGTGCAGTTAAAACAACAACTGAACCCGGAAAACAAGCCAGAGACCCCTCCCTCTGCTACCCCCTAGTGTACGTCATCAGACGGTGTTCAGTGGCCAGTGGGACCGTGACCAGCAGCCAAAAGGGGACGGCAGGCGCGTTTCGAGTTGTGCAGTGGGTAACCGGCATAAGTAGATTTATTTATCTTTGATAAAATACAGTTAGTTTTGCACTTCCTGCGGTTTGCACAAACCGCAGCCAACCGCAGCCAACCGCAGCCACAACCCACCACAACCTGAGTCCAGCCCCTCACCTAGCAACCCCTGGTTAGGCTCAACCCACTTCTGTATTAAACACATGACTGTTGTTTTTCATGATTTCATCTCATCTTTTGTTTATATGTTCTTAATTTCATGTGTACAGCACTTTGTTGCAGCTGTGTTTTTTTAAATGGCTTTATAAATAAAGTATAATTGTTATTTTTATGTTTTAGTTCAATTTTTAGTGTATTTGCGATCGCTCCCAACGCGCAGCCGGCAAAAATTAAACGAGCGGACCCCCGGCGTAGGGACCTGCGGCAACGGGACCCTCTTCTGGCGCGATGGAGCGGAGCTTCAACTGTACAGCCTCGCTGCTGCCTCGCAGCAGCCTCGCAGCAGCGAGGACCTTCTCCTTACGGATTAATTTACGGGAGACACTTGGTGAACTTTGTGTTGTCTTGACTGGAACAGCGATAACTCCCAAAATCGCCGCGTGCAACGAGCGGAGCTGGCGAACACCGGAAGAGGAACAAGCTAACATTAGCATCGGATTCGGGTGGTCTCATGCTAAAAGGAGCAGCAAATTGCGGCGCGCTCAGACGGGTTTCGGTAAGTTATCTTAAGCTAGCACTAACAGTAAGTCAAATGAGTAATAAAAAAAGAGCTAATTTTAAAACAACAACACATTACAGATACTGGCTGTTACAGAGGGCGTAAACAGATCTTTGAAGGGCGTGGACTTCAGAACTTGTATCAGAAACCGGTCGTTCAAAACGAAAGTTAAAAATGGCAGAATTAAAAAGGGTATAATTGATTATCTAAGAATTATTTTGTGTATTAAAATGAATTAATATTGTCAAGATAGCACACAGACATAACATAAATTTTTTAAAGACCTATATGTGGTCTCCTTTAATACTAAAAACTCTTATTTCACACAACAAGGAGAAAAGCAGTCTTTTTTGACAAGTACTCAAGGTTCACTTCTGCCACCGGCTCAAATGGGGGAGATCGCAGCGCAGCGAGGACGAGAAAGAGGTCCCATACAGGTACGACAGGGCGTAAGGGAGGGTACAAGCGCCGGGCACCCCTCAGAAACAAAGAAATGTATTTGTGGTGGACTATCGTCTCTTCACTCACCGCCGTATGCTAACAGGAGATGGCGGCCACATAAACTTTCAGAGTGGACAGAGACCGACCCTGAGAAAGCAGTGCTTGAAGGAAGGTTAAAATAACTGAAATAGAACAGTGCACAGTATCCTCATGTCTAAGATGACACCAACCGCTGAAAGCTTTCCACTTATGAGCATACAGTCGTCGCGTGGAAGGGGCCCAGGTGTTGGTCATTGTATGCCTAATGTCTTCGTCATACTCTGAGAAGGAGATACTGGACCTTGTAGCGGCCAAACCCAGAGCCGGAGGCAGCCGGGATTGGGATGCAGGATCCAACCCCCTAGCTGAGACAGAAGGTCCTTCCTGTGGGGAAGAGGCATTGGAGAGCTACAACGGAGCCTGTGCAACAATGGAAACCAGATCCTCCCCGGCCACAAGAGGGCCAAAGAACCCGATGTCCCTTCTGAAGGACTCTCAGGAGGGTCAGGCCTATCGGGGGAAGCGGCGGAAAAGCATAGAGCAACACCCTCGGCCAGTGTTGTGCCAGTGCATCCTGACCCAGGGGACTGGCACTGTCCGCCAGGGAGAACCAAAATGGGTAATGTGTTGTCTCTTGGGACGCAAATACTCGTACTTTTTGCTTTTTGAAGCCTTTTTTATTACTTTCTGCTGTTTTTTTTCACCGAGCCTTGTTGGACATTTCTACCTTTCTCGATTGCAGAGTGCGACAGGCGTAAGCCTGTGTACAGCACCTGTACAAGCGGACGCGGACATTTCTACCTTTCTTTGAACCTTTTCTACCTTTCTTGAACGCAGAGTGCGGCAGGCGCAAGCCTGTGTACAGCACCTGTGTGAATCGGACGCGGACATTTCTACCTTTCTACCTTTCTGTGATTAAGTTTTGTGTTTTAGTTAGTTAGTTTTAGAGCAACTGTCTTTTCTGACTGCGTTGTGGATCTGCAAACATTATAAGTTGCCGGTCAAAGCAGATGACCGCTTGTCCTGAGCCTGGGTCTGCTAGAGGTTTCTTCCTTCTAAAAGGGAGTTTTTCCTTTCCACTGATGCCATTGTGCTTGCTCAGGATGGGAGATCGTGGCGAAGCCAAGATTTGACTTGTTTGCTGGAGTCATTAGATAGAAAACTTTACTAGTCTAACCGGAATTTTAATAATAGTAGGGGCTGCTAGCTCCCGCTAGCTTCAACACGAATTTAGCTTCGAGTATCACGTAGCTGCACTTATTGTTCGCTTACCTGCTGCCTCTCTCAACTTCCTGTGTCCTCTGGACTGTTCTGGACTCTCTCCTGTACTCCTTCAAGGTAATGCTCGTTCGAGTTACATCTCTCTGCTTCTTGTATATCTTTCTCGGAGCCGTGGGCCTGCTGCTAGCGGCTAGCTCTGTGCTAGCCTCCTCCGGCTCGTGGATGTTGACGTATTCCGCTTCGCAGTTGTTTGAACTTAACAACTGCTCCATTCCTCTTTCTATTTCCACCATCAAACAACTGGGACTTCTGCGTAGACCTCGTTACATCCATAGAAGCTCTCGAAAGAAAACCGTTTATTCTCAAGCGAACTCGGATTCGATTAGTGCTGTCTGGACTGAGAGACGTGTCGCACCTCGATGGCGTCATCAGAACGCTGCGTCTGTAGGCCTTTGTAGTCCTCTGCGCACGAAGTGGCGAGGAAAACGTGGAGTGGACTTCAGTCTGCTTAAACCGGTTCAAAAAGCTCCTATTCCAACTGGTATTAAATTAGAACTTTTCAATGTGCAGTCACTTTCCAACAAGTCATGTTTAATTCATGATCACATTCTGGAGAAGAACTTGGACCTCATGTGTCTTACAGAGACGTGGCACCAACCAGATGTGTTCAGTTCTCTGAATGAGGCGTGTCCCTCTGGATACAGTTATCTGCAGAGAGCCCGCAGCACTGGCCGCGGTGGTGGTCTGGCTGTAATTTATCGCAGTAATTTAAAATTGTCTCATCTGTCTTCTCAGGACTTTTCCTCTTTTGAATGTCTGGCTTTCAGCTTCAAAGCCCCACTCCTGATGAATGTTATATTAATTTATAGACCTCCCAAACCGCATGTTTCATTTAACTCAGAGATGCATGACCTCCTCACTTTTTTCTGCACCTCCCCTGTGAAGACTATTTTTCTTGGCGACTTAAATATCCACGTGGACAATTCTTCTTCACCTCTGGCAACAGATTTTAAGTCTCTTCTGGACTCTCTTAATCTCACTCAACATGTTGACGCCCCTACGCACAGCAGGGGGCATACTCTGGATTTGGTGATTACAGACACTGTACTCATCAATAACTTATCTGTATATGACCTGGGTGTCTCAGATCACAGGGTCATCTCCCTGGAAGTGCCTTCATCTTCGCCTGCTTCAAACCCAAAACGACCCATCCAGTTCCGTGACCTTAAAAACATTTCCCTTGATGTTCTGTCTGCTGATCTTCACACCCTGACCGCTGTCAATCATTCATCTGCAGATGACTCTGTGGATTACTACAACCAATCTCTTCGGGAGCTCCTGGACCTACACGCCCCCTTAAAGACAAGACTGGTGTCTTTCTCGCGCTCAGCCCCTTGGTACACTGATGAGCTGCGCAAGATGAAGGCAACTGGCCGTGCTATTGAGAGACGTGTAAAATCATCTGGTCTGTCTGTGCATAAGCAGGCATATAAAGAACATCAGAAAGCATACGCCTATTCTCTTAAAGAAGCACGCTCCAAATATTATTCTAACATCATCAACACCTGCCCTGGAAACTCTAAACAGCTCTTCTCCACAATCACTCGTCTGCTTAATCCCATTAAGCAAACTCTTGAGGACTCTGCTCAAAAATGCGACCTGTTTCTTTCATCTTTTAAAACCAAAGTTGACACTATCAGATCTCAGCTCCACAACCTCCCCGTTCTCAGTGTGCCACCCACCCGTCTGCATTCTGGGACCCTAAACAGCTTTGACGAAGTTGTTCAGAGTGAGGTGGAGGCCATCATCAAGAAAATGAAGCCTTCATCCTGCGCCCTGGATCCTTTCCCCTCGTCTCTCATAAAAACCAATCATTCTGCAATAGGCCCACTTATCACTCAAATAATAAATCAGTCTCTACAATCTGGTCATGTTCCACTGCCTCTAAAAACCGCCATCATTAGGCCTCTTCTGAAAAAATCTAATTTGGATCCCGACATTTTTTCTAATTACCGCCCAATTTCACACCTCCCTTTTCTGTCTAAAGTGCTGGAAAAAGCTGTTGCTGCTCAGCTGCAGGATCACCTACAACAACACTCCCTGTATGAGAAGTTCCAGTCTGGATTCAGGGCAGCTCACAGTACAGAGACTGCATTGCTGAGGGTTACCAATGATGTCCTCTTGGCTGCTGACACTGGCTCTCCCTCCATCCTTGTCCTCCTTGACCTCACTGCAGCCTTCGACACTGTGGACCATAGTATCCTCCTCCACCGTCTTCATGTGGAGGTCGGTCTCTGCGACACAGTCCTGGACTGGTTCAAATCTTTCCTCTCCAATAGGCTGGAATGTGTTAGTCTTGGCAACGCCACGTCCCAGACAGTTTGTGTCTCCTGTGGTGTCCCTCAGGGGTCGGTTCTGGGGCCCCTGCTGTTTTCCCTTTACATGCTGCCTTTAGGTCAAATTATTAATCAGTTCAACATTTCTTTTCACTGTTATGCCGACGATACACAGCTTTACATCAGGACTGGAGCATCCTCATCTTCCACCTTGTCATCTCCATCTTCACTCACTGCCCTCTCTGCCTGCCTGGAGGCAATTAGGGCATGGATGAATCAGAACTTTCTTCAATTAAACTGCTCCAAGACTGAGGCCATACTGATTGGCACCCCTCACCAGGTACAAACATCTCCTATAACAACACTTTCCTTTTCTGGACAAGACATCCCCCTCTCCACCTCTGTTACTAATCTTGGAATAAAAATGGACTCCAATCTTACATTTGAAAATCACATTAAGCATCTGTTTAAAACTTGCTTCTTCCATCTTCGAAACATCTCCAGACTTCGCCCATCCCTAACTTTTTCCGATGCTGAGAAGCTCGTCCATGCTTTTGTCTCCTCCAGGCTCGACTACTGCAACTCCCTGTTTATTGGAATCCCTGGCAAAAACCTTCAGAAACTTCAATATATTCAAAACAGTGCAGCAAGGATCTTGTTGAGAGTTCGTAAATTTGAACATATTACACCCATTCTCCATAACCTTCATTGGCTTCCTGTCGCCTACAGAATTCAGTACAAAACTGCTCTCATTACACATCAATGCTTACATGGAACTTCACCAGATTATCTGAAGGATATTCTTATTCCATACTCATCCACCCGTTCGCTGCGGTCACAGAACAGCAATCTCCTTCACATTCCGAGAACCAAATTAAGGACCATGGGAGACCGGGCTTTCAGTG
>JBBPBX010001460.1:0-20726 GCA_038048925.1 Garcialebias charrua
GAAACGTTTTTTTTTTTGCTTTGTTTTGTTTTTTGAATGTCCAGAGGACCAGACTTAGCTTTTTTAGATTTTTCTACCTGGATTATTGAGCATGCATCAGGGTATTTTGAACCACTTTGGCCAGGATTGCCTCAAACTTGTTAGAGAGTTTGAGAAAACAGCTAGGAAGAGGGCGGACTACAGGAACCACTTGCGATTCAACCTTAGATGCAGACAAAGTGGCATCATTCCCAAGAGCCTGGAACTGAAATCGTCGGTCAACGGGCACCGGGCAAGCAAGATCCTTCAGAAGGCACAGACGCAGCTGCTGAATGAACGGGTGAGACAGACCAATTTTACTATTGAGACCTTGAAGGCCAAAGAAGAGCACATTAAACAAAAACTAACAACGTTCCTAGATCAGACCACACTTCAGCAAGTGATGGACTGTACAGATCAGGCACGCTTAGCACAGCATGTCAAGTCCAAGACTCGACAACAAAACAAATTTAACTTACTGATAACTCGTCAACACCATCACAATTCTAATAACAACACATTCAGTGTAGGACAACACTCCACTACACAGCTACATGCCAGGGAGACAGAAAATTGGGTGAAGAATTTATCTGACAGACAGCTCACCCAGCCGGAGACAGAGATTCTTGCCAGGGGACTAAACTTTGCAGTGGCACCAAGTAGAGTTCCGTTGGTAGAGATGATCACAGCCACTGAGTCAGCCATCCGTAACAACAAAATTAAAGATTTTGAAGCCGAACAACTCAGAGTCAAAGTTTCAGCCTGTCTCAGTAATGCTAAACCACCACCTTCCAACATCAGTAGAGAAGAGAGGGATGCACTCACCACTCTTAGCAAAGACAAAAACATCATAATTCTCCCAGCAGACAAAGGAAGGTGCACAGTGATTTTGAACCAGAAAGACTATCATGAGAAAGTTATGTCACTCCTTAGTGACTTAACCACTTATGAACCGCTGAAAAGAGATCCAGGAAGTGGTTACAAGAAGAAGTTGATAGATTGCCTGAAAATTTTGAAGCAGGACAAGGCTATTGACAATATTCTGTACCACAGACTGTACCCAGGGGAGGCCACGCCAAGTCTGTATGGTTTACCCAAAATCCACAAACAGGGTGTACCTTTAAGACCAATTGTTAGCATGATTAACTCTGTCACTTACAATGTTTCCAAATATCTGGCATCTGTACTCATCCCTTTAGTTGGCAGCTCAGAACACCACATACAGAACACCATGGACTTTGTGGATAAGCTGAGGGATGTCATCATGGAGACTGATGAAACAATGGTCTCTTTTGATGTCACATCACTCTTTACGTGCATTCCTGTTGATGAAGCAGTAGAGGTGGTCTGTTTAAGGTTAAAATCAGACACCACTCTGAGCAACAGGACCACACTTTCCACAGAACAACTGTGTCAACTCTTGAAACTGTGCCTGCAGTCAACCTACTTCACATATGGGGAGCAATATTATAGGCAGAAACATGGGTGTGCTATGGGGTCTCCAGTTTCTCCTATTGTTGCCAACCTGTACATGGAGGAGGTAGAAAAGAGAGCTTTGACATCCTTTTCAGGGAGACCACCAAGTCATTGGTTCAGGTATGTTGACGACACCTGGGTTAAAATTAAATCTCAGGAAGTCCAACATTTCACTGATCACATCAACTCTGTGGATAAATATATCAAGTTCACACGAGAAGATGTAAAAAATGGCAGGTTGGCTTTCTTGGACTGTGAGGTCTCAGTTTCTGATAGAGGAAATTTGCAAACTGAGGTGTACCGCAAACCCACACACACAGACCAGTATTTACAGTTTGACTCCCATCACCCTCTGGAGCACAAGTTAGGAGTCATCAGGACTCTGTACCACAGAGCAGACAGCGTCCCCACTAACTCAGGAGCCAGACAGAAGGAGAAATCACACACAAAACAGGCTCTAGAGAAATGTGGATATCCTAACTGGGCCTTCCTGAAAGCAGAGAAGAAACCCAAACAGGACTCCAGCCAGCCATCAGGTGAAAAGAAGGAACCCAGACCCAGACCAGTGGTCATTCCGTATGTTGCGGGAGTTTCAGAGACATTGAGACGTTTATTTTCTAAACACAACGTCCCAGTGGCTTTTAAACCCCAAAATACATTACGACAAAGACTGGTTCATCCCAAAGATCCAGTCCCCCGGCACAAACAGAGTAATATTGTGTATGCTGTTCAGTGTCAGGAGGGCTGTGATCAGTCTTACATCGGGGAAACTAAACAGCCACTGGCCAAAAGGATGGCCCAGCACAGAAGATCAACATCATCAGGTCAGGACTCTGCGGTCTACACTCATCTCCAGGCCAGCGGTCACTCTTTCAGGGATGAAGATGTTCACATCCTTGATAGAGAGGAACAATGGTTTGAGAGAGGAGTAAAGGAGGCCATCTTTGTGAAAAGAAACCGTCCATCATTAAACAGAGGTGGAGGCCTCCGGGTTCAACTGTCCCCCACTTACAATGCTGTTATTGCTAGTATCACTCAGCCCTCTGTGAATAGCAAACAACCATCAGGGTGTTAACGATCCATCGTCAGGCTGATGGTCCTCCTTGATCATGTGAGCAGCTGGTTTCGGCTGTCATCAGCCAACTGGTTGATCCACTGTGGGAGGGTGCTATTTATAAGACTGAGCTGAACACAGCTTCTCAGACTGAGGAAGTCTTTCGGACGAAAGACGAAACGTTTCTACAGTTTTTTTTTTTTTTGCTTTGTTTTGTTTTGTTTTTTGAATGTCCAGAGGACCAGACTTAGCTTTTTTAGATTTTTCTACCTGGATTATTGAGCATGCATCAGGGTATCAAGAGAGAGAGAGCGAGAGCAACCGTTAACAAGGGGTTCCCCATGGTAGTTGTGCAGGTCACGGCTACTTGATCTGACTATCTGAGGGGTAAGATAAGTGTGTGTCCTGTGGTTGAAGGTTGTTAATTAGTTTGGAAGGGTCTTTCTCGAACGCAGCCTAAGTGGGCCTGACGACTGTCCTGTCTGGGTAAAGCTCAGGATGTCGGTGCGGCCCAATTTCCCATTTAGACAGAGGGCCTGAGGGTTATGCACCTGGGATGGAAACAATATGTGTGTGTTTACACAGAACCCCATCAATCAGTTTAAGTAGTGTTGAGAAAAATAAAACAGCTATAAAAACAAATTTCTACCAACTACAGTGGGGGTTGAGGCAGGTACAGGAAATCAAATGTGGCCACTATACTTTCATATTAGTGGTTCATGAGATTTGCTAGACACTAGGGATGCACCGATTCACATTTTTTAACTTCTGATCCGATCCCGATGCTTAAATCTGGATATCGGCCGATACCAATCCAGTTCCGATATTATCATCATAATTGATTTTATATGAGGCTGTAATAATCTCCGCTCAAGTACATTGTGTATACATATATGCATGCATGTCCAAAAAGGAAACTTGAGGTAAGTTTTATTAATGTTGTATAAGTTTCAAAGTTACAATTAAATTCTGCAAACACAAAACATGTTTTTTATTCATAGCTTTAAAGTGGATAGTCTTCTTCTTCTTTCGGCTTTTCCCTCTTCAGGGGTTGCCACAGCGAGTCAAGCTGGGTTAATACTAGCGTCTCACGTCTTTTACCCCCCGTTGAGTGAACCCAGCACTGACGTGTGTCACCGACCGCATTGAGTGTTTATACTTGGCAAGACGTGGGGGATAAATTATAATAAATCCCTCCCTCTTCCCTCCCTCTTCCAACTTTTTTTTTTTTTTATTGAATTTATTCATTTCAAATTGTAAAAACACAAGAAAATTATTTACAAAACCACATTATAAAACAAAACAATACATGAAATGAAAGCAGGCAGAAGAAGAAAAAAATCTCATTATTTCTGCCCCTTCTTCAAACAAAATTAACAATCAATTCAAATAGCAATCACATATATAAAAAAATATAAGATATTAAATGATTTCTCACACAAAACCAAAGCAAAAGCTCTCTTCTGTAAAATAAAAATAGGCTTTAGTTACAGTTTTGCACGCTGTACCCGTATAACCGTATTATAAAAAAAAAAAAAAACTCAACCATGATTCGAACTCACGTTCTTTGGAGTTGTAACGCAACATTTTAACCACTCGACCACCAGGACTCGTTGTCTAACAGCGGAGTTTGCTTTCTTTTAAAGGGTGCATGCAGGCGCGCACATGCTTTGGTGTGTGTGTGTATGTGTGTGTGTGTATGTTGGGTAGTGTGCTAAGGCGCACGGTACAGACAAGTTTCTCTTCAAATGTCTGTCAAAGCAAAAACAAAAAACGCCCACAAACTTTGAACCAATCACACGCTGCGAGCCGCATCGTCGGCTTCTCGGAGTTCTGCTTGGGGGCTATGTACACGAAGCGCTTGCACCGGGGGATCACAGCGGGTGTGCGGCCAAAAGTTGCGCAATGTTTGCTCACTCAACGAGGGGTAAAAGACATCCGACGGGCCGACGGCCCAAGTATAACAAGGCCTTCATCCTCCTCCACCTCACTCTGTCCTCTGCATCCTCTGTCCTCACTCCAACTACCTTCATGTCCTCTCTAACTGCGTCTCCTCTTTGGCCTTCCTCTGTCTTTTTCTGGCAGCTGCATTTCTAACATCCTTCTACCTTCTACCCATTGTCCCTCCTCTGGACATGTCCAAACCATCTCAGTCTGGCCTCCCCAACTTTATCTCCCAGTTGTTCAACCTGTGCTGTACCTCTGATGTGGAAGGGCATCAAATGCATAAGTGATTATAAAAGTAGGAGCAAACAGTGCCCCAAAGACCCATCTCTGCCTGATGCCCTCAACAAGTTTTATACACGGTTTGAAGACCCAAATAGACCACCCAGCACCAGACTCACCTCATCACCAGAGGAAGAGCATCTCAGGGTGACCGCAGCAGAAGTGAGAGGCAGTCTCAGAAAGATTAATCCTCATAAAGCAACTGGACCGGACAACATCCCCGGGAAAGTTCTGAAGGAATGTGCGGACCAGCTCTGTGAGGTGCTGGCTGACATCTTCACCACCTCACTTGCTCTGGAAACAGTCCCCACCTGCCTGAAGACCGCCACCATCATCCCAGTCCCAAAGAGCTCCACAGTGACTGGTCTGAACGACTATCGGCCGGTGGCCCTCACCCCGATAGTCGCAAAATGCTTCGAAAAACTGGTCATGATCCACATCAAAACAACCGTCAACATCAACGAGGACCCTCATCAGTATGCTTACCGTGAGAACCGATCAACAGAGGACGCCATCTCGTCCGTGGTCCACACTGCTCTCAACCACCTGGATCAGAAAGACTCCTACGTCCGTCTACGCTTTGTGGACTTCACATTTGCCTTCAACACCATGATCCCCCAAACTCTGATGGACAAACTATCCACACTTGGACTAAGCCCCTCTATTTGTAACTGGGTCTTAGACTTCTTAACAAACAGACCACAGTCAGTGAGGATCCACAACTTCTCCTCCTCTACCATTGCCCTCAGCACTGGCTCTCCTCAAGGATGTGTGTTCAGTCCCCTTCTGTTCACTCTGCTCACATATGATTGTGCAGCTACCCATCCAGGTTGTCAAATTGTAAAGTTTGCAGATGATACAGCAGTGGTGGGATGCATAACAAACAATGATGAGTCCAGCTACAGACAGGAGGTAGAACACCTGGAGAGCTGGTGCAAAGAGAATAATCTTCACATGAATGTGAAGAAGACAAAGGAGATGATTGTGGACTTCAGAAGAAACAAACAAACACACACCCCACTGAACATATGTAGGTGGATCAGTGGTGGAAGTGGTCTCCAGCTACAAGTACTTGGGTGTACACATGAATGATAACCTCAGCTGGAGCAACAACACCACCAGCCTGATCAAGAAAGGTCATCAGAGACTCTACTTCCTCAGACGGCTGAGACGAGCTGGTCTGAGCAGCCCAGTCCTCACCTCCTTCTACAGGTGTGCAGTGGAGAGCATCCTGTGCTCCAGCATCAACGTGTGGCATGGAGGCTGCACAGTTGCAGAGAGGAAAGCTCTACAGAGAGTGGTGAAGGCTGCACAGAAGTCTGTTGGAGTCAGTCTCCCCACCATCACAGACATTTACACCTCCAGATGCAGGAAAAGAGCCACCTGCATCATGAAAGACCTCACTCACCCAGCACACTCACTCTTTGCCCCACTCCCCTCAGGACGGAGGTTGAGGAGCATCAAATGTAGAACCACTAGACTGAGGAACAGCTTCTACCCTGAGGCTGTTAGACTCATGAATAAATAAATAATAAGAATAATCACTGCAAAATATCACATCATGCTGATGCTGATCTGTTTTCTTGTTGCTGTGTTCATCTGTGACCATCTGCTCATAAAGACTCATGTTCGTGCTGCTGTTTGTAATGACGTTTTTCTATTACTCTAGGGCTTAGTGTATTTCTAGTTGGATGTTTTTCTTAGTTCATATCCTAGATGTTATTACTGTTTTTCTCTTACATTTTGTTGTTGGATGTAACTGGGACCCTGTGTACATACAGTAATCTAATTTCATCACATGCACTACATGCGGTGCAAATGACAATAAAGACTCTCTGACTCTGATGATCTCATTCCTGATCTTATCCATCATTGTCACTCCTAAGGAGAACCTCAACATCTTCATTTCTGCCACTTCCAGTTCTGTCTCCTGTCATTTTGTCAATATCTCTGTCTCCAGACCATACAACATAGCTGGTCTCACCACTGTCTCGTAAACTTTTCCTTTGACCTCTGCTGACACCTTTTTGTCACAAATCACTGCTGAAACTTTTCTCCATCCGCTCCAACCTGCCTGGACTATTTCCCACATTACCCATTTTCTTAGATAGTGGACCCCAAGTCCTTGAAGTCCTGCATCTTTGTGACCTCTGACCTTGTAGCCTCACTGTTCCACCTCCTCCCTCTCATTCACACACATGTACTCTGTCTTACTACGGCTGACTTTCATTCTTCTTCTTTCAAGTGCATACCTCTACCTCTCCAAGTTCTCTTCCACATGTTCCCTGTTCTCACCACATATCACAATGTCATCTGCAAACATCATAGTCCATGGGGATTCCTGCCTGACCTCATCTGTTAGTCGGTCCATCACCAGAGCAAACAAGAAGGGGCTCAGAGCCGATCCTTGATGCACTCCCACCTCCACCTTGAAGCTATCTGTCACTCCTACAGCACATCTCACCACTGTCCTGCTGTCTTCATACATGTCCTGCTGTCTTCATACATGTCCTGCTGTCTTCATACATGTCCTGCTGTCTTCATACATGTCCTGCTGTCTTCATACATGTCCTGCTGTCTTCATACATGTCCTGCTGTCTTCATACATGTCCTGCTGTCTTCATACATGTCCTGCTGTCTTCATACATGTCCTGCTGTCTTCATACATGTCCTGCTGTCTTCATACATGTCCTGCTGTCCTCATACATGTCCTGCTGTCTTCATACATGTCCTGCTGTCCTCATACATGTCCTGCTGTCCTCATACATGTCCTGCTGTCTTCATACATGTCCTGCTGTCTTCATACATGTCCTGCTGTCCTCATACATGTCCTGCTGTCTTCATACATGTCCTGCTGTCCTCATACATGTCCTGTTGTCCTCATACATGTCCTGCTGTCCTCATACATGTCCTGTTGTCCTCATACATGTCCTGCTGTCCTCATACATGTCCTGTTGTCCTCATAGATGTCCTGTTGACCTCATACATGTCCTTTTGTCCTCATACATGTCCTGTTGTCCTCATGCATGTCCTGCTGTCTTCATACATGTCCTGTACCAGTCTAACATACTTTTCTGCCACTCCAGATTTCCTCATGCAATACCACACCTCCTCTCTTGGCACCCTGTCATATGCTTTTTCTAAATCCACAAACACACAATGGAGTTCTTTCTGACCCTCTCTGTACTTCTCTATCAACATCCTCAAAGCAAAGATGCATCTGTGGTGCTCTTTCTTGGCATGAAACCATACTGCTGCTCACAGATAGTCACATCTTGTCTAAGTCTTGCTTCCACAACTCTCTCCCAGATCTTCATTGTGTGGCTCATCAACTTAATTCCCCTGTAGTTGCTACAACTCTGTACATCACCCTTGTTCTTAAAAATGGGAACCAGCACACTTCTTCTCCATTCTTCAGGCATTTTCTCACCCTCAAATATTCCATTAAATATTTGAGTCAAAAACCTCACTGCCATCTCTCCAAGACATTTCCAAACCTCCACTGGTATGTCATCAGGTCCTACTGCCTTCCCCTTCTTCATTCTTTTCAGAGCTTTCCGGACTTCACCCTCACTAATCTTTCCCACTTCCTGGTCCACAGATTCTATTACCTCTACTCTTCTTTCTCTTTCATTCTCTTCATTCATTAGCTGCTCAAAGTAATCCTTCCATCTTCCTATCACACTCTCCTCACTTGTTAGAACATTACCAGTACTATCATTAATAAGCCTAACCTTCTACACATCCTTTCCAGCCTGATCCCTCTGTCTTGCCAATCGGTACATGTCCTTCTCGCCCTCTTTAGTGTCCAGTCTCCCATACAACTCATCGAACGCCCTCTGCTTTGCCTTAGCTACTTCCCTCTTTGCTCTACGTCCCATCTCCTTATATTCCTGTCTCCACTCTTCAGTCCTCTCACTGTCATATTTCTTCTTGGCTAATCTCTTTCTTTGAATGGCGTCCTGCACATCACTATTCCACCACAAGGTTTCCTTATCATCCATTCTCTGTCCAGATGACATACCAAGTACCTTCCTACCTGTCTCTATAATTGCCGTTGCTGTAATAGCCCAGTCATTTAGAAGCTCTTTCTTTATTACCCTGATGCATGCTCAATAATCCAGGTAGAAAAATCTAAAAAAGATAAGTCTGGTCCTCTGGACATTCAAAAAATAAAACAAAACCAAGCAAAAAAACTGTAGAAACGTTTCGTCTTTCGTCCGAAAGACTTCCTCAGTCTGAGAAGGTGTATTCAGCTCAGTCTTATAAATAGCACCCTCTCACAGTGGATCAACCAGTTAGCTGATGACAGCCAAAACCAGCTGCTCACATGATCAAGGAGGACCATCAGCCTAACGATGGATCATTAGCACCCTGATGGTTGTTTGCTATTCACAGAGGGCTGAGTGATACTAGCAATAACAGCATTGTAAGAGGGGGACAGTTGAACCCGGAGGCCTCCACCCCTGTTTAATGATGGACGGTTTCTTTTCACAAAGATGGCCTCCTTTACTCCTCTCTCAAACCATTGTTCCTCTCTATCAAGGATGTGAACATCTTCATCCCTGAAAGAGTGACCGCTGGCCTGGAGATGAGTGTAGACCACAGAGTCCTGACCTGATGATGTTGATCTTCTGTGCTGGGCCATCCTTTTGGCCAGTGGCTGTTTAGTTTCCCCGATATAAGACTGATCACAGTCCTCCTGACACTGAACAGCATACACAATATTACTCTGTTTGTGCCGGGGGGACTGGATCTTTGGGATGAACCAGTCTTTGCTGTAATGTAATTTGGGGTTTAAAAGCCTGGACGTTGTGTTTAGAAAATAAACGTCTCAATGTTTCTGAAACTCCCGCAACCACCTATGAACCTCTTATGAACCGCTGGAAAGAGATCAGCCCGATTCTCTTTTCAGCATTCGGCACTCTCTTCCGGCACTCGGCGAAGCAGGTCGCTTCTCTTTTTGCTCCTCTCCCTCCTAAGTTTTCCTCCTCCTTGCTTTTGCATTTGTCTTGTCTTTAACTCTTCAGCGCTCACTTGAACCAATTTGAAATGGATTTATTTACGTGGGCTGTTTCCTCTATTGATAAAATTTTCTCAACGAAGCGCACCGGACCAGGAGAGGCGGCTTGCCCCTTCGACACGCATGCGGTGGGATACACTATGGACTCGTGGAGTGAGTGGAAGCCAATGTGTCTGACCGTTCTCTCTGTCGAAGACGTTGAAGATTTATGGATTATTGAATTTTGGTGGTAGTTGCTCTGCTTTTTGGGATCGGCGGATGTTCCTGCTATTGGAAGCTGAGGGAGGCGGCCACGGCGATCAACGCGCTGGCGAGACTCCCTGCTCAACAAGATTCTCTGATCCGGGCTATGATCTCAACAAGCCAGCTGTTGTATGAGCTGAACCACACGGTGGGAGCAGCGGCGGACAGCCGCGGACCTGCGGTGCGCTTTGGGACTTGTTTCCAGCCCTATCAGGGCACAGACGGGGATTTGTAGCTCGGAACCTCACATGATTCTACGATTTGGACCTGAACAGCACTTGGACTTCAAGGCTGCAGTCAAAAGTACACTGTAGCCTGGCCTGAAAATAAATAAGCGACTAATCTAATCTGGACTGTGAGCAACCTTGGAAAAAGAAGGCTGTCTGCAATCTTCTCCTGGAGTGAAAGCTGTTGAGAACTCGCTGCCCCCCCCCCTCTGTGTGCTTTCAGATGGAGCCGAGCTGAATGCCATCTACAGACTGTGCTTATCTGAAATGATTTTCACGGACAATCTCCTTGCTTGCCATGAAATGCAACATGTCTTGTCTTATCCGTGCTAAAGCTGGTAGAGTTTTTTAGACTTTATCATGGAGTGTCCTAAGACAAATTGTGATAGATTCTTCTTTGAATACCACTGATTACCCGACTGTATGTTCCTTTTTCATATCTGATTGTTGGTGTCGTGGTTTTATACTGCTGCGGCTTCCGTACGTACGTCCCTCTTCGGATGGTCTGCACGCATATTGCAAAACTTTGTACCTTGGTGCAAATATGCCAATAAAGATATATTCTATTCTATTCCGCAGAAAAGAGATCTAGGAAGTGGGTACAAGAAGAAGTTGATAGATTACCTGAAAATTTTGAAGCAGGACAAGGCTATTGACAGTATTCTGTACCATAGACTATACCCAGGGGAGGCCACGCCAAGTCTATATGGTTTACCCAAAATCCACAAACAAGGTGTACCTTTAAGACCAATTGTTAGCATGATCAACTCGGTCACTTACAATGTTTCCAAATATCTGGCATCTGTACTCATCCCTTTAGTTGGCAGCTCAGAACACCACATACAGAGCACCATGGACTTTGTGGATAAGTTCAGGGATGTCATCATGGAGACTGATGAAACAACGGTCTCTTTTGATGTCACATCACTCTTTACGTGCATTGCTGTTGATGAAGAATAGAGGTGGTCTGTTTAAGGTTAAAATCAGACACCATTCTGAACAGGACCACGCTTTCCACAGAGCAACTGTGTCAACTCTTGAAACTATACCTGCAGTCAACCTACTTCACGTATGGGGAGCAATATTATAGGCAGAAACATGGGTGTGCTATGGGGTTTCCAGTTTCTCCTATTGTTGCCAACCTGTACATGGAGGAGGTAGAAAAGAGAGCATTGACGTCCTTTTCAGGGAGACCACCAAGTCATTGGTTCAGGTATGTTGACGACACCTGGGTTAAAATTAAATCTCAGGAAGTCCAACATTTCACTGATCACATCAACTCTGTGGATAAATATATCAAGTTCACACGAGAAGATGTAAAAAATGGCAGGTTGGCTTTCTTGGACTGTGAGGTCTCAGTTTCTGATAGAGGAAATTTGCAAACTGAGGTGTACCACAAACCCACCCACACAGACCAGTATTTACAGTTCGACTCACATCACCCTCTGGAGCACAAGTTAGGAGTCATCAGGACTCTGTACCACAGAGCAGACAGCGTCCACACTAACTCAGGAGCCAGACAGAAGAGAAGTCACACACAAAACAGGCTCTAGAGAAATGTGGATATCCTAACTGGGCCTTCCTGAAAGCAGAGAAGAAACCCAAACAGGACTCCAGCAGCCATCAGGTGAAAAGAAGGAACCCAGACCCAGACCAGTGGTCATTCCGTATGTTGCGGGAGTTTCAGAGACATTGAGACGTTTATTCTCTAAACACAACGTCCCAGTGGCTTTTAAACCCCAAAATACATTACGACAAAGACTGGTTCATCCCAAAGATCCAGTCCCCATCCCCACACCTTGTTTTCCTGTTTTGTGTCCTGGTGTTTGGCTCCCTCTGTTGTTAAGTCCCTATGCCTTCTGGTTTCCCTGTCTGTGTCCAGGTGTTTATGATTTATCCTGATTGCTCTGTATGTGTATATAAGTCAGCTCTTGTGTGTTGTTCATTGTCTGGTCATCGTTGGGTCTTGCTTGATGTTTCCTGTGTTCCCTGCCTTCTGAGTAAGTTTGCTACCCAGCTCAGCATTTTGATTTTTGATCATTAAATGTATATTCTTGCACTCCTGGTTCCCTGAGGGTTCTTGTCTGCACTATTGGGTTCTGACCTGCTTTCTAAGTGAATCCTGACAACATTACGGCAAAGACTGGTTCATCCCAAAGATCCAGTCCCCCGGCACAAACAGAGTAATATTGTGTTAGCTGTTCAGTGTCAGGAGGGCTGTGATCAGTCTTACATCGGGGAAACTAAACAGCCACTGGCCAAAAGGATGGCCCAGCACAGAAGATCAACATCATCAGGTCAGGACTCTGCGGTCTACACTCATCTCCAGGCCAGCGGTCACTCTTTCAGGGATGAAGATGTTCACATCCTTGATAGAGAGGAACAATGGTTTGAGAGAGGAGTAAAGGAGGCCATCTTTGTGAAAAGAAACCGTCCATCATTAAACAGAGGTGGAGGCCTCCGGGTTCAACTGTCCCCCTCTTACAATGCTGTTATTGCTAGTATCACTCAGCCCTCTGTGAATAGCAAACAACCATCAGGGTGCTAACGATCCATCGTTAGGCTGATGGTCCTTCTTGATCATGTGAGCAGCTGGTTTCAGCTGTCATCAGCAAACTGGTTGATCCACTGTGAGAGGGTGCTATTTATAAAACTGAGCTGAATACAGAAATTCAGACTGAGGAAGTCTATCGGACGAAAGACGAAACATTTCTACTTTTTTTTTGCTTTGTTTTGCTTTGTTTTGTTTTAATTTTTTGAATGTCCAGAGGACCAGACTTAGCTTTTTTAGAGCTTTACATCTGTTAAGTTCAAGGCATAAACCAACACAGACATACTCCTGTTTTTAGTATTTTACATTGCTTTACAATGTAGCTAGTTTGTTTCTTTTTCATATACAATTTTCTTGACATTTTTAATTCATATGCTTTTTTATGATTGTCTACTGTTGTACTGATAAATATCTCCTGGAGGGTAAACTATATCTTGCCTGGAAGAATCAAGCTGCAAAATCTGTCGTTTTCTACAACTGATGGCTGTTGGTCATTAATTATAATGAAGCTTATCAACTTCTCGGTAAACAGTTGAGCTCCGGGGCTTCAGCGGTGTGTTTGTCCTTGTTCAGTCTGGGGAGGGTGCTCTGATTTCGGTCAGCCGCTATCACTCCACCGAGATGGGGACACAGCTGGACGGGGTCGGGATGCCTGTGTTTTGGTTCAGTGAGAGTGGCATCCCGCTGAAGCCCCGGAGCTCTAATGTCCAACGTAAAACTAACTTGACCGCAATTTAATGTAGCGCTATGGCTCTTCAGACATTGCATGTTGCACTTTGTAGCTGGCTGCAAACTATGAAATGGATTTCCTGAATGTGAGGTGGGTGTTATTACTCTGGGTTCATGAGACGCCTCTGTTCAGGAAATCCATTACATACTGTAGTTTGAAGCCAACGTGAATCATGGATCGGAAATATTGGCAGGTTGGATCGGAAAAATCAGATACGTGAATTATGCTGGTATCGGAGTCCGATATGGATACCGGATCGGATTGGCCCCTTCCCTACTAGACACACACACTTCTTTCAGTTTTTCTGTCTTCAGGGGTCACCACAGCCAGTCATGTGGTCCGGGGCCTTTCTGGGTGGAGTTTGCATGTTCTCCCCGTGCATGCGTGGGTTTCCTCCGGGTACTCCGGTTTCCTCCCACAGACCAAAAAACATGCTTGTTAGGCTGATTTATGACTCTAAATTGACCCTAGGTGTGAGTGTGAGAGTGGATGGTTGTTTGGTGTGAGTGAGACAGGTCCCTCTTGTAAATGAGTCCCCATGACTCAACGAGGCTAGCCTGTATAAATAAAGGTTGAATTAGTTTGCTTTATCATGTTTAGATTTGTGTGTGTGTGTGTGTGTGTGTGTGTGCGTGTGTGTGTGTGTAACGCTACTACCGGTACCAGGAAATGTGACTACCAGGAATAAGACAAAGAGGAGATCTATGGATGCCGTTAGAGAGGACATGGAGGTAGTTGGAGTGAGGACAGAGGATGCAGAGGACAGAGTGAGGTGGAGGAGGATTTTTTCATTCATTCATTAACTCTAAAACAGCCATCTATCAAAGAACCATGATTTCTGTACCTGAGTGGAAGAGAAGCCTCCGTAATGGTTCTGCTGAGTCGTCAGCCACCTAACAATGCTGGAGGCGTAGCCCAGGTCTTCAGCAGAGTGGGAGGGAGTGAGTTTGGCCATCAGCACATACGAGCTAATCTCCACAGACAGAGAGACTGATGTTTCTGATGCTGTCTGAGACCAGTGGGTTGAACCCCCTAAAAACAGCCATTCACAAACTGTTTATTTGCTGTAATGAACTCTGAATCAGTCCCATAAGAAAGAATACAGTACTCACCTTGTTTCACTGCAGTTGAGTCAAGATGCTGCAGAAGGTGAGCACGAGTCTCCATGTCCCCTGCCAGTGAGAAGACGTACGCCAGCAGAGCTGTAGTGTAGGTGTTGCTGAAGTCATTGATGGACTCTTTGAGCCACGACAGACTCTTGTGCATTACAGGATCCTTGAACAGAGTAAACCATAATTCTAATGTTTTTTTAAACTTATTATCACATCTGATTTCAATGTAAAACATGGCTACAATTTTCATTTTCTAAAACAATCACATAATGGCCAAGTGTCTATAGATTGCTAAGTGTCAGTGTCAGATTTACTGTTAAAGTTTGTGTGTGTGTGTGTGTGGGGGGGGGGGTGGTCAGATTTATAGATTTCAATGACTTGAATAAAAAGGTCAAGAATTTAATGGGTGGTTAGAATTATTGGTAACACTTTATAATAACTACACATTATTTAGCCTTATTTAAGCATTAATAAGCATTTAATTAACATTGAAAACATCATTAATTAAGGATGATTTACACTTAATACACTATTAATTAACACACTTGTTAACGCTTTATACATAAAGAATAATGAGTTCCAAAACCTACGTACTCAATGTTTATTCATGCTTAATAACTCATGAATTAACTATGCTATCTATATTTGTGAATGCTCAAATTAATGTGCTTTCACCACATGTATTAAATGCGTACTAATTGTTAAACAATGTTTGAATTCACTATTTATTAATCCTGCAATGCATCATTAATTAAGGCAGTTGCTAGTAGTTACTTAAGTGTATTTGTGAACCCTTCTAAAGTGAAGACTATTCATTCTTTATTAAGGTTTTGTTAATGTAACACCGCCGTATGAGGTGGTGAAGTGTTACAAACACATCCGAAGGTCGTGGGGTGGAGAAGGAGTAACCACGCTGAAAGGGGATAGCTTGGCTGCACGAACTTTATTCAGTTCTTCAGTACCACGTCATTTCCTCATGAACGCAGCCCGCGTCTGCGGCTGTTTCGCCTGCCCAGTCTGAACACACCCAAAAACTCATGAAGAAGAAGTCTCTTAAAAAGACACAGTAACCTAAATACATAACTTCCCAAATAAAACATCTTACATCAAAATAAATCATCTTACATTAATGTTGAATAAATCCTAAATAGCCACAAGTTATTTTTCACTTGTGGAAATCAGACAAAAATCAAAGCAGGAGACGTGGAATACCAAAAACAGGTTTGTGTTGACATTTTCTAAAAGTCAATAAAACATACATCTGTCAGTTACAGTAATTTAACATCTGACAAAGAAATAGCAGGATAAAACATTGTGTTGTTAACTGTACAATATGGACAACAGCATACGAAAATCAGTATGGCAAAAATTGTGTCAAAGAAAAGTAGTGCAAAACATTTTGGTCACAAATCAAATGATAGGATTTTACAACTTTTCACTGACGTTTTTCTTTTTCTGTTCGTGTTGAAACGGCTGCTTCAATAACCCGCCCGGACAGAAAAAGCTGTGACACAAAACGTGCGTGGAGACGTCGTTGTTACGCAGCGCTCACTCCAACAGCAGGAGTTAGCGATAGCAGGCTAAAAGCTAAGCTAGTCTCCAAAGCGCGTTGTTTTCGCTTCAAAACTAGTCAAACGAGTGCTCATGACCGTCAGAATGTGACTGAACAAAGTTTCACAAGCGAAGAGAAAGCTGACAACATCACTGATGAGAGGAAAGACTAATTCGTCGGTGTGGACGTAGTTCGGTTTTGTTAAATTGCAGGCTTCTGCAGCGCGTCCTACTCGGTTTCTTTATTTTGCAAAACGTGACGGAGTCGTTCTAACTAGCGGTGGGAACATCTAACTGACAGATGTATGTTTTATTGACTTTTAGAAAATGTCAATACAAACCTGTTTTTGGTATTCAACGTCTCCTGCTTTGATTTTTGTCTGATTTCCACAAGTGAAAAATAACTTCTGGCTATTTAGGATTTATTCAACATGAACAAAACCTTAATAAACCATGACTAGTCTTCACTTTAGAAGGGTTCACAAAAGAAGAAACTTGCAGTCATTTAGGATTTATTCAACATTAACAAAACCTTAATAAAGAATGAATAGTCTTCACTTTAGAGGGGTTCACAAATACACTTAAGTAACTACTAGCAACTGCCTTAATTAATGATGCATTGCAGGATTAATAGATAGTGAATTCAGAGTCAGAGTCAGAGAGTCTTTATTGTCATTTGCACCGCATGTGGTACATGTGATGAAAACGAGATTATGTACACAGGGTCCCAGTTACATCCAACAACAAATGCAAGAGAAAAACAGTAATAACATCTTGAATTAACTAAGAAAAACATCAACTAGTAATACACTAAGCCCTAATGTAGTGGAAAAACAATTATAAACAGCAGCACGAACATGAGTCTGTATGAGCAGATGGTCACAGATGAACACAGCAACAAGAAAACAGATCAGCATCAGCATGATGTGATATTTTGCAGTGTTTATTTTTATTTTATTTTTATTTATTCATGAGTCTAACAGCCTCAGGGTAGAAGCTGTTCCTCAGTCTAGTGGTTCTACATTTGATGCTCCTCAACCTCCGTCCTGAGGGGAGTGGGGCAAAGAGTGAGTGTGCTGGGTGAGTGAGGTCTTTCATGATGCAGGTGGCTCTTTTCCTGCATCTGGAGGTGTAAATGTCTGTGATGGTGGGGAGACTGACTCCGACAGACCTCTGTGCAGCCTTCACCACTCTCTGTAGAGCTTTCCTCTCTGCAACTGTGCAGCCTCCATGCCACACGTTGATGCTGGAGCACAGGACGCTCTCCACTGCACACCTGTAGAACGAGGTGAGAACTGGGCTGCTCAGACCAGCACGTCTCAGCCGTCTGAGGAAGTAGAGTCTCTGATGACCTTTCTTGATCAGGCTGGTGGTGTTGTTGCTCCAGCTGAGGTTATCATTCATGTGTACACCCAAGTATTTGTAGCTGGAGACCACTTCCACTGCAGACCCACCTATTTTCAGTGGGGCATGGGTGTGTTTGTTCCTTCTGAAGTCCACAATCATCTCCTTTGTCTTCTTCACATTCATGTGAAGATTAGTGTGGTGATTAGTGTAGTAGAAGATTAGTGTAGTGATCACCATGATGGTGATCATGGTGATCATGGAATTCAAACATTATTTAACAATTAGTACGCATTTAATACATGTGGTGAAAGCACATTAGTTTGAACATTCACAAATAGAGATAGCATAGTTAATTCATGAGTTATTAAGCATGAATAAACATTGAGTATGTAGGTTTTGGAACTCATTATTCTTTATGTATAAAGCGTTAACAAGTGATACAAGATACAAGATACAAGAGATTTTATTAACATTGCACCAATTGTCATCGATACAACGTGATTATGTATGCACAGTCATCCAGGAGAGGGTTTTGAGTGTGTAAAGCTGCTGCCTTATCAAAACACATGACATGTCTTCACATGTTCTTCAGCGCGGCCTCTCTCATCCGTCTCCAGATGAAGGTCAAAGGTGGGAAAACAGGGAGAGAAACCATGGGGGTTACAGAAAGTTCATTCTCAATAGTCCATGTATCAAATCCGCTCATTCTCAATCAGTTCATCTGGACAATTTCTTTTTAGTAGAAACGTTTCACCCTCACTCCAGAGGGCTTCGTCAGTCAGAGCAGTCCAAAGCAAACTGAAGCTACCCCACCAAGTAAACAACTTAAGTGGACCAACCAGTTTGCTGTAGCCAAGATGGTTTCTGGGGGCTTGTCCCTCGTCGACTCCTCCCAGGCAGGCAGACATGTCCAAAGTGGTTCAAGACCAGAAAGTTCATTCTCAATAGTCCAGGTATCAAATCCGCTCATTCTCAATCAGTTCATCTGGACAATTTCTTTTTAGTAGAAACGTTTCACCCTCACTCCAGAGGGCTTCGTCAGTCAGAGCAGTCCAAAGCAAACTGAAGCTACCCCACCAAGTAAACAACTTAAGTGGACCAACCAGTTTGCTGTAGCCAAGATGGTTTCTGGGGGCTTGTCCCTCGTCGACTCCTCCCAGGCAGGCAGACATGTCCAAAGTGGTTCAAGACCAGAAAGTTCATTCTCAATAGTCCAGGTATCAAATCCGCTCATTCTCAATCAGTTCATCTGGACAATTTCTTTTTAGTAGAAACGTTTCACCCTCACTCCAGAGGGCTTCGTCAGTCAGAGCAGTCCAAAGCAAACTGAAGCTACCCCACCAAGTAAACAACTTAAGTGGACCAACCAGTTTGCTGTAGCCAAGATGGTTTCTGGGGGCTTGTCCCTCGTCGACTCCTCCCAGGCAGGCAGACATGTCCAAAGTGGTTCAAGACCAGAAAGTTCATTCTCAATAGTCCAGGTATCAAATCCGCTCATTCTCAATCAGTTCATCTGGACAATTTCTTTTTAGTAGAAACGTTTCACCCTCACTCCAGAGGGCTTCGTCAGTCAGAGCAGTCCAAAGCAAACTGAAGCTACCCCACCAAGTAAACACTTAAGTTGTTTTACTTGGTGGGGTAGCTTCAGTTTGCTTTGGACTGCTCTGACTGACGAAGCCCTCTGGAGTGAGGGTGAAACGTTTCTACTAAAAAGAAATTGTCCAGATGAACTGATTGAGAATGAGCGGGCATGGGGTTACAGCGTTGATATTAAAAAAAAGGAATCACATTTTGTCTGCAAGACACCGCATGACCCAGTAAAAACCATATCATAAGCACATTGAGCACAGATACACGTTGCAAGTTGAGACTGAGGCAGGGAGGATTTGTCCATGATACATTCCGGATGCCTCCGATAACGCTCATAGAAAAGTTCTCCGGGGGAGGGGGGGGGGTAGCAGACAACACAACAGCAGCTATTTTTTCCACAGTAAGCACATCTCAGGAGAGATTAGAAAGCCAGCCTTTCCCAAGGCTGTTTCCAAGGGAGTCAGATAAGAATTACAAATATTTTCACATCAGGCACACATTGTAATTTCTGTGGCCTTCAGTCTGTAAGGGCGATTCTGTTCCAATCCAATTCGGGACTTTTTCCACTGATCCAAGCTCTGACCTCAGATGTTGACCACAACTGACCAGAGTCCCAATCCGAGGGTGATCTGTTCACTCTCTGGATAAGCTCGCGCTGATTTCTGATGTTGACCACAACGTCCAGAGTCCAAATCCATGGGTGAGCTGTTTCACCCTCTGGATAAGCTCACAAACAGCTGATTTCTGATGTTGACAACGTCCAGAGTCCAAATCCGTGGGTGATCTGTTTCACCCTCTGGATAAGCTCACAAACAGCTGATTTCTCGAGGTCACGGCGCAGACCAGACGTCGGGTGCTCCAGGCAGTTGCTGAAGTCTCCCCCTTTTGCGATAGACCAGTGCTCCACAAACGCCAAAAAAGCAAAGCGCTGCCATCATCATAATCCAATATAATCCAAGATTTCTTCACCTCCACAGAGCACACCCAGAAATCCACAGAATCCATGGCGGAATCCATGGCGTATCCTCCGTCACTCTGTGAGGGTGGAAAGGCTCTCCTTGTGCCTTATTCTGTAGAGATCTTGTTTGTAGAATCGAATGCCCAAACCTCCAATCTATCTTAATTTGCGTTCGAGGTGCTCAGCTGTGGAGCTGCCAGCAGCATGGGGGGGGGAAGGACAGGAGAGGTAAGAGGTTGCGACTGCCTCCGTTGAGAGCAAGGTTAGAAAAGTGTGTTAATTAATAGTGTATTAAGTGTAAATCATCCTTAATTAATGATGTTTTCAATGTTAATTATATGTTTATTAATGCTTAAATAAGGCTAAATAATGTGTAGTTATTATAAAGTGTAACCGAATTATTCAAAATGAAGAAGCATTGCTATGCTTCTTGATTATTGTAAGACTAGTAATTACGCACTCTCTGCAACATGGCATATCAGAGAAGGATACATGATGGGCTGTGATAATATGCCTGAAAGCCTGCTCTGCAGGCTGAACAGGCACAATCCAGCTGCTGAACAGAGTGAGCAACGTAAAATAAATGAAAATCTTTCATTATATATATATATATATATATA
>JBBPBX010001460.1:20811-69903 GCA_038048925.1 Garcialebias charrua
TATATATATATATATATATATATATAAAATTTGTTTTTGCTCAGTTTTGTTATGTGTGATTGTGCAACAGCGCCAGAGAGGAGGATGAACTCTGGCGGGTGAACCAAAAAACTGAGGGAACAGAAATGTTACTGGGAACAAAGAGCAGAACAGATCAATACTTTATTTAAGAACAATCAGAAACAACAGTAGTCATGAACTGTGGCTGATAACAAAAACTCACACATCACGCCTGCCAGCAGGCAGATGTGATCTCAGAATAAAAAACTCCAGAATTCAATAGTCACTCTGATAAGACTCTGGGAACAGAGTGAGTCATGGAGGACGTAGATACATCACGTAGATAAAAACGTATGAAAGAACATGGCTATGACCACGCTGCTGCAGAACAGACGTCATCAACTGTCATCCCTCCGTGCAGTACCATGGAGGATGAGATGGACCTCGTGGAATGTGCACGTAGGTTATGCGGGGGCTCTGCCCCATAAGCTCTATAGGCCTCTGAGATAGCCTCACACAACCAGTGAGAAAGACACTGGATGGACAAGGCACGTCCAGCTGAGCTGTTCCTAAAATGTACAAACAAGCATTGCCAATGACGTAATGTAGCCGTGCGTATCACATAACATGAGAGCGCATGAACAAGGTACAGTAAATGAGATGTGGCCTCCTCCTACGACTCGTGAGAGGGGGTGAAACCCATTCAAAGTGATCGTTCTCAATTTGAAAGAATTGTTTATGCATTTAAGCCCAAAAACCCCTTATGATGAGTACAATTAACGGATTCAATGTTCCCTCGCCCGGACGCGGGTCACCAGGGTCCCACTCTGGAGCCAGGCCCGGAGGTGGGGCACGTTGGCGAGCGCCTGGTGGCCGGGCTTTTACCCATGGAGCTCGGCCGGGCACAGCCCGAAGAGGAGATGTGGGTCCCCCTTCCCATGGGCTCACCACCTATGGGAGGGGCCAAAGGGGTCGGGTGCAATGTGGGATGGGTGGTGGCCGAGGGCGGGGACCCTGGCGGTCTGATCCTCGGCTACAGAAGCTGGCCATTGGGACATGGAATGTCACCTCTCTGGTGGGGAAGGAGCCTGAGCTAGTGTGTGAGGTTGAGAGGTTCCGGCTAGAAATAGTCGGACTCACCTCAACGCATGGCTCTGGCTCTGGAACCAGTTTCCTTGAGAGGGGTTGGACACTCTTCCACTCTGGAGTTGCCCCTGGTGAGAGGCGCCGAGCAGGAGTGGGCATACTTGTTGCCCCCCATCTTGGTGCCTGTACGTTGGGGTTTACCCCGGTGAACGAGAGGGTAGCCTCCCTTCGCCTACGTGTGGGGGGACGGGCTCTGACTGTTGTTTGTGCCTATGCGCCAAACGGCAGCGCAGATTACCCACCCTTTTTGGAGTCCTTGGAGGGGGTATTGGAGAGTGCACCTCCTGGGGACTCCCTTGTTCTACTGGGGGACTTCAACGCTCACGTGGGCAATGACAGTGAGACCTGGAGGGGTGTGGTTGGGAGGAACGGCCCCCTGATCTGAACCCGAGTGGTGTTCTGTTATTGGACTTCTGTGCTCGTCATGGATTGTCCATAACGAACACCATGTTCAGGCATAAGGGTGTACATATGTGCTCTTGGCACCAGGACACCCTAGGTCGCAGTTCGATCATCGACTTTGTTGTTGTCTCATCTGATCTGCGGCCGTATGTCCTGGACACTTGGGTGAAGAGAGGGGCGGAGCTGTCAACTGACCACTACCTGGTGGTGAGTTGGCTCCAATGGTGGAGGAGGATGCCGGTCAGACCTGGCCGATCCAAACGTATTGTGAGGGTCTGCTGGGAACGTCTGGCAGAGTCTCCCGTAAGACGGAGCTTTAACTCCCACCTCCGGGAGAGCTTTGAACACGTTCCGAGGGAGGCGGGGGACATTGAGTCCGAGTGGGCCATGTTCCACGCCTCTATTGTCGAGGTAGCTTATCAGAGTTGTGGCCGCAAGGTTGTTGGTGCCTGTCGTGGTGGCAACCCTCGAACCCGGTGGTGGACACCGGCGGTGAGGGATGCTGTCATGCTGAAGAAGGAGTCCTATTGGGCCTTTTTGGCCTGTGGGACCCCGGAAGCAGCAGATAGGTACCGACAGTCAAAGCGGCATGCGGCTCGGGTGGTTGCTAAGGTAAAAACTCGGGCGTGGGAGGAGTTCGTAGAAGCCATGGAGAATGACTTCCATACGGCTTTGAGGTGATTCTGGTCCACCATCCGGCGTCTCAGGGGGGGAAAGCGGTACGCGACCAACACCATTTATGGTGGGGATGGCGTGCTATTGACCTTAACGTAAATGAGCCCATGAGGTTCAAAAGATTTACCTGACTAAATAAAGGTTGAATGAATTGACCTTAACTCGGGATGTTGTGAGTCGGTGGGCGGAATACTTCGAAGACCTCCTCAATCCTGCTGGCACATCTTCCACTGAGGAAGCGGAGCCTGGGGACTTTGGGTCGGGCTCTCCAATCTCTGGTGCTGAGGTCACCGAGGTGGTTAAAAAGCTCAGCGGTGGCAGAGGCTCCGGGGGTGGATGAGATTCGCCCTGAGTTCCTTAGGGCTCTGGATGTTGTGGGGTTGTGTTGGCTTACGCGACTCTGCAATATCGCATGGACATCGGGGGCAGTTCCCTTGGATTGGCAGACTGGGGTGGTGGTTCCCCTATTCAAAAAGGGGGACCGTAGGGTGTGTTCCAACTATAGGGGGATCACACTCTTAAGCCTCCCTGGTAAGGTCTATTCAGGGGTTCTGGAGAGGAGGGTCCGTCGGATAGTCGAACCTCGGATTCAGGAGGAGCAATGTGGTTTTCGTGCTGGTCGTGGAACACTGGACCAGCTCTACACCCTCAGCAGGGTCCTGGAGGGTGCGTGGGAGTTTGCCCAACCAGTTTACATGTGCTTTGTGGACTTGGAAAAGGCATTCGACCGCGTCCCTCGGGGGGTTCTGTGGGGGGTACTCCGGGAGTATGGGGTACCAGGCCCATTGATATGGGCTGTTAGGTCCCTGTACGACCGGTGTCAGAGCTTGGTCCGCATTGCCGGCAGTAAGTCAGGCTCGTTTCCAGTGAGAGTTGGACTCCGCCAAGGTTGCCCTTTGTCACCGATTCTGTTCATAACTTTTATGGACAGAATTTCTAGGCGCAGCCAAGGTGTTGAGAGGATCCGTTTTGGTGGCCTTAGAATCGCTTCTCTGTTTTTTGCAGATGATGTGGTCCTATTGGCTTCATCAGATCGTGATCTACAGCTTTCGCTGGAGCGGTTTGCAGCCGAGTGTGATGCGGCCGGGATGAGGATCAGTTCCTCCAAATCCGAGGCCATGGTCTTGAGCCGGAAAAGGGTAGCATGCCCTCTCCGGGTCGGGGAGGAGGTCCTGCCCCAAGTGGAGGAGTTTAAGTATCTCGGGGTCTTGTTCACGAATGAGGGAAAACTGGAGCGTGAGATCGATAGGCGGATAGGTGCAGCATCCGCAGTGAAGCGGGCGCTGTACCGGTCTGTCGTGGTGAAGAGAGAGCTGAGTCAAAAGGCAAAGCTCTCAATTTACCGATCGATCTACGTTCCCACCCTCATCTATGGTCATGAGCTTTGGGTTGTGACCGAAAGAACGAGATCTCGGATACAAGCGGCTGAAATGAGTTTTCTCCGCAGGGTGTCTGGACTCTCCCTTAGAGATAGGGTGAGAAGCTCAGTCATCCGGGAGGGACTCGGAGTAGAGCCGCTGCTTCTCCACATCGAGAGGAGCCAGTTGAGGTGGCTCGGGCATCTGGTTAGGATGCCTCCTGGACGCCTCCCTGGTGAGGTGTTCCGGGCATGTCCCACCGGGAGGAGACCCAGAGGAAGACCCAGGACACGCTGGAGGGACTATGTTTCTTGGCTGGCCTGGGAACGCCTTGGGATTCCCCCAGAGGAGCTGCTTCAAGTTGGAGAGAGGGAAGTCTGGGCCTCCCTACTTGGGTTGCTACCCCCACGACCCGACCCCCTATAAGCGGACGAAAATGGATGGATGGATGAATGGATGGTTTATGCATTTTGGCATGAAGGCTGGGTTAGGCCTTAATATGGTAGAGCTGCCAGCAGGTTGAATTTTCAAACATGAGGGAGCGACAGAGAGCACGCATAATTCACTCACTCTCTTAGCAGATGTGAAAGCCAGTGACAGTGTAGTTTTAAGAGATAGAAATTTAATTAGCAGATGTGAAGGCCAGCAACAGCATAGTTTTAAGAGATAGAAATTTAATTAACACTTCGAATAAAGGCTCAAACGGAGATTTAGACAGAGCACATAAAACTAATGTCAGATCCCACTGAGGAGAGAGTGGGCATGTCACGGGCCTGTGCTGGCACATGCCTTTCAGAAAACGATTCATCAGAGGGCGATTAAAAACTGTCCTGTCACCCAAAATTTGTTACAGGAGGAAATAGCTGCAGCATAAACCTTCATGGTGCTGAAAGCTAAATTTCTGTCCATCAGTTGCTACAGGAATGACAGCACGCAACCAATTTGACATGACGTAGCATCCACATCTTTTTCTATGCACCAACACTGAAAAGCTGCCCATTTTGATGTGTAAAGCACCGATGTAGATGCAGCCCGTGCATCTTGGATCATTTGCACCACATTTGGAGCAAGACCCATGTTTATTAAGCAGTTCTGCTCAACATCCAAACCCAAAGATAGTGACCTATTTCTGGATAGTGCATGATCGCCTCTCCCACCTGAAGGAGTGCATCCCTCCTCCACGGGAGCTTCCAAGGCTGATCTGACACCAGTTGCTGCGGGTTCAGAAAAAATGGGGCATTTTTCCGCTCTGGCACAATGAGGATGACTGACAGTTGTTCCTCCTGGACTCTGTCCAGAACGTGTAGGATGAATGGAACTGGAGAGAACAAGTACAGCAGCTCCTTCAGCCACGGGCTGTGTGCAAAAGCGTCCACTTCCAGGGGAAGGTTGTCTCGTGGGCTCAGTGAGAACCACAGAGGACATTGCGTTCTTCCGTGATACGAACAGATCCATTGTCACATGGCCCAATCTGTTCCAGATCTGAGAAATCAGTTTTGGGTGAAGGGTCCAGTCTCCGTGACGAGGACTACCTCCCGACATTATGTCTGCCTCCCTGTTCAGGACACAAGAATGTACACCGCTCTCAACGAAAGCAAGTGCTGGTGAGTCCAGAGCAGAAGCTGCTTCGCCACATGCAGCAGCTGAGTTGAACGGACACTGCCCTGGTGATTGATGTACGATGCTGCCACCTTGTTGTCGGTGTGTATCAGTACATGTTGATTTTGTAGCAAAGGGTCAAAATGCTGAACAACTTTGAACACTGTGAGCAGTTCTAACACATTTATGTGATAATGTGTGTGTGCTAGCCACCGTGCACCCACAGTCTGGGACAGACAGGTACCCCCCAGCCTGTCAAAGAGGCGTCCGTGAACACATGAACATGTGACGTGGGACTGCTGATGGAGACTCCCTCCAACAGAGTGAGGGGGTTTCCCCAGTGACGTAGATCGGTTCCCACGGAGGGGGGAACCACGATCATTCGCCTCTTCTGACGCACAGGATCTATGCGTAGGTGGGCAAACCAACATTGGATAAGCCTCATATGAAGTAAGCCCAGTCGGACAACAACGTGTGCGGCCACCATCATGCCCAAGAGTCGCATGATGGACAAAGCCGTCACCACTCTTCCTGATCTTATGTTGCTCAGCTAAGCTGTCAGGTCATGGGCTCTCTGCTGTGACAGACGAGCCCTCATTGTTCATGAGTTCATCTCCACTCCCAGGAAAGGCTGAGCTCTTTCCCAGTTCACAGAAAACCCCAGGATTAACAGATGCTCTGCTAAAATTCTGGTTTGAGTCGCGGCTTCCTCTCTGAACCTGCTCAAAAGGAGCAAATCGTCCAAGTAAAACAGAATCCTCATCCCTACCGTGTGTAATGGCTGGATGGTCGTCTCCATGCACTTTGAGAATGTGCACGGGGCAAGAGAATAGCCGAAAGAGAGCCTGTTGTACTGGAAATGGGTCCCCTGGAAGGAGAAACGCAGAAACTTTCTGTGTTTTGGGATGATGGGGATGTGCCAATATGCGTCTTGCAGATCCAGGGAGGTGAACCAGTTGTTCTGGTGAATGTTTTTCAGTAGCTGTTTTATCATCAGTATGTGAAACTGTCTCTCCACAATCGATTTGTTGAAATTGGATGAATCGAGAATTGGCCTCATCCCCCCTTTCTTCTTGGGTACGAGGAGATAACGGGAGTAAAACCCTGTGTTTTCCTTCCCGTCTAGGACTCTGGAGACCACACCTTTCGTCAGCAGCTCCTGAATCTCTGACAGGAGGGAGAGCTCCGGGTATTACAGGACTGTTTCCAAGATCCCTAAGAAAGGAGGGGGTCGGGCTGCAAATTGTAGCGAATAGCCTTTGTTTACGAGTGAGTTCATCCATTTGTCGGGCGACCATGGCGTAGTGGTAATGGCAGTCGTCCCCCGATTGGAAGGTTGGAGGTTCGAATCCCGGTTCCCTACACCATGTGTCGTTGTGTCCCTGGGCAAGACACTTAACCTTGAGTTGCTCCCAGTAGGACTGGAAAGCGCCTTGCATGACAGTCTGTCGCTACCGGTGTATGAATGTGTATATGAATGGGTGGATGGTTGGTATTGTAAAACGCTTTGGAGCCCCTCATAGGGGGTTGGAAAGCGCTATATAAATAAGCTCCATTTACCATTTTCCATTTGTCCATTGAAGACATCCTCTGCCACTCTGCATGGAAGTGGGCGTGCGTGTTTGTGACATGTCGTGCATGTCATGGACGTTAACCATTTCAATGCCCCTGCCGCCATCACCTGTGTGACCCATGGGGGGCAGGCACCAAAAGGGTTACGTGACTGCCCCTGTGCTACACTCAGGCTGCGGATCCGCAGTGCGGGTAAACAAGCGTTGAGGGGAGACGTTGTCGTTTTTGTACACGGCACGCGCTTAAGCAGTGGCTCGTGTTCACGCTGTGTGGCACACTTCCTCCTGTCGTGCTCAGGTTGCAGGCATGTGTCAAAGCTAGGCGGCCGTAGTGTAGTGGTAAGGGCAGTCGTCTCCCGATCGGAAAGTTGGCGGTTCGACTCCCGGGACCCGCACCATGTGTCGTTGTGTCCTTGGGCAAGACACTTAACCCTGAGTTGCTCCCGGTAGGACTGGAAAGCACCTTGCATGGTAGTCTGCCGCCACCGATTTATGAATGTGTGTAGCATTCAATATATGTGTAGCACTTTGAGATTTTCAGTAATGAAAAGTGCATTATAAATTGAATTAATTCTTATTATTATTATTAAAGCTGCCGCGAGCTTGCACACGTAGCAAATGGGTGGCGGTACTTATGCGTGTGACGCGCTATGTCAACAGAGGCTGAGGTTGACAGTGTGGTGTGAAGGCATTATCCATGCTGTGCTACGTGGGAATGGGAACAGCAGGATGCAACACTGTTTCTGACAGAGAGTGGGGGGGAGGGGGTCACACGGCACAAGCTGCTGAGCAGTACCAGGTTCATCAGACGTGAAACAGGAGTGCTTTGTAACATATTTCAAGCTGCAACGTCTTGTAGACAGCTGTTTAGTGAAGACCAGCTTGCCATGTATAGGAAGTGTGCAGATCAAAGAGGCCGCTGAAAGATCATCCGATCTAACAGGCAGGCTGAAAGCAGGTGAGGATTTGCTCTTTGTGTGATGTTTGTGTTTTATTTCAAAACATACATTGTTATCAAATACATTCCCCCAAAGAAGTCATTTCTTGTTCTGTCTCCGCCGTGGGGGCCCCTGCTGCTGCTGACCGCTCCAAGGCTGTGTCTTTGGCGGCCCCTTGGAAAATGTTGAGCCGCTCCTGGCTGACAAGCTGAGTGCAGCTTCTCTCTGCTGGGAGGGGCCGTGGGGATCGCCGCTGCTGTTGTCTTTGACCACGTCGGTCCCTCCATCCGGCAGAGCGATGGGAGGGTGGATGTGACGTCATCAGGTGACGGACCGTCTCGGACACATCTTCACGGGGCGGCCGTGGTGTAGTGGTAATGGCAGTCGTCCCCTGATTGGAAGGTTGGAGGTTCGAATCCCGGTTCCTCACACCATGTGTTGTTGTGTCCCTGGGCAAGACACTTAACCCTGAGTTGCTCCCGGTAAGACTGGAAGGCGTCTTGCATGGCAGTCGCCGCTACCAGTGTAAAAATGCGTGTATGAATGGGTGGATGGTTGGTATTGTAAAGCGCTTTTGGGGCTCCTCACAGGGGGCTGGAAAGCGCTATATACATAAGCTCCATTTACCATTTACCATTTCATTTCTTTTAGATCTCTCCAGCAGCTCTGTGAAACTCGTCCCAAATAACATATCCGGCGACATTGGGCCTTCCAACAAGTCTTTCTGTAATCTGTCAGGCATGGAGGAGGCGTGGCAAAGCCATGTTGTCCATTGAATCATCATCATCCAGGCGGCTGTGCATGACAGACAGACTGTGGATGTGGCGCAGAGGTTTAGGATGAAGTCAGCAGCTTTGCAGAGCAAGCTTTTCGCCTCCTCTGGCAGATATGTTTCCTCCATCCTCTTAGAAATATGGTATGCAAGCAGAGCGACATTATTATTTGCTGCAACAGCCTGGATAGAGCATTGGAAGGCTCTGTTTGAAAGCTGGAGGACAGTCTGGTCGTGCCTCCTAGGAGGCATCGATTTCTGGTCCATCCTGGAGGCCTTTGCCCCAAACACCTCCGTGAGGCTTGGTTCCAGAGGGGGCACTGAGGGAAAAACCCACTCAGTGAAGCCCTCTCACCCTTGTGATAAGAGCAAATGTGGAGACCGGGGCTTTTAATTTGGCAGGCGCAGCTGCAGTCTCGTTCCAGTGTGTGGTCACAGCTGGAAAACGAGGCCAGATGGGATCAGGGCCCTGGGCCGAGATGGAGCCAAACTTTCCCACTAGAGATCATCCGATCGGGGCGGGGGGAGGGGAAGGACGAACAGGCCCTTCGTGTTCGCCACCTCCTGAATAATGGCGGGTAGCTCCTGAAGGAGGGCGCCGATGGCCGGGAGCGCGGTGGCCACTGACCTCTGGAGAAGGAGGGGCGTAGAGCGTCCGCTCTGCCGTCCCTCGTCCAACACCATACTCTTCAGGAGGGATAGGGCAGCGCTTCAAATGCTATCTCCATCACTGCGGTCGGGAGAGCCGTCCGACTCATTCCCCACATTAAAAAAGGTGATGGCTTCGTCCAACGACTTCTCGTCCTGCACCTGCCACTCGTCGTCACTGGGAGTCTTGAACAAGGCTGCACGCCGCACTTGCTCTTCGACCGGCAGGAGGCTGCAGAGACGGCAGGAACTGGTGAGCTCAGCGTGGTGAGGACCCAGGCAACCTTCAAAAATATGGTGCAGGTCGAAGCTCATGAAGTTTCTGGTCTGGCAAGAAGGGTACGTTCTGGACATTTCTTCGTTGGTGGTAGGTTTTTAGTGCTCGACGGCTGAATGAAAACGGGAGCCGATTGTCCTGTGTCATAAGATTTTATACACACGGCACGGGGCCCACACAGTAGGTGGGCGTTGACTAAAAGTTTTCAGTGTGCACTACGTGCAAAGGGAATTATCCAATAGTGACAGCTCCTAAAGGACGGAGCTTATACGAAATAGAACAGACTCAATAAGCTCATCAAGAGAGCTGGTTCAGTTCTGGGAGTGGACCTGCAGTCTCTGACAAAGGTGTCTGAGTAGAAGATGCTGAGGAAACTGCTCCAGGTCCTGAACCTCAGCTGGTGATGAGTCTGCCTACAGGAGGGAGGTGAATCAGCTGGTGACCTGGTGCAGCGACAACAACCTGGAGCTTAATGCCCAGAAGTCGATGGAGATGATTGTGGATTTCAGGAGAGTCACAGCCCCTCTGCCCCCCTCACCCTCAACGATACCCCCGTTATCACTGTGGACTTCAATCTGTTTCTGGGTGTGACCATCACCCAAGACCTCAAGTGGTAGCTGAACATCAGCTCCCTCATCAAGAAGGCTCAACAGAGGATTACTTCCTGCGGCAGCTGAGGAAAGCCAAGCTGCCGGCCAAGCTGATGGTTCAATTCTACACGGCCATCATTGAGTCCATCCTCTGCTCCTCCATCACAGTATGGTATGCCGGGGCCACTGCCAGGGACAGACATAAACTACAGCGTGTTGTGTGCTCTGCAGAGAAGGTAATCGGCTGAAGACTCCCATCCATGATCTGTATGCCTCCAGGACCGTAGGACGAGCTGGTCAGATTACAACTGACCCTTCTCACCTTGCACATGGACTCTTTGAACCACTCCCTTTGGGCAGGAGGCTTCGGTCCATTCAGACCAGAACCTCCAGCCATAAAAACAGTTTCTTTCCATCTGCCATCAGTCTTCTGAACATTCATAATCATGTTACTGTACAACTCTGCCTTGATCATTTATCACTGGCCTAACACTGTACATCATCACTCCATTTATCTTCTAGCACCATTTGTCACTGCCATTTATTGTGAATATTGTGCTGTATTGTGTTTATTGGTTGGTGTGTACATATGTTTTTCTTCTATTTTACTATACTTCTTTTTATTGCACCTTTATACCAAAGCAAGTTCCTAGTCAGTGAATTTTATTAATTGACAATGGGAATAATAAACTGACTCTGACTCTGAAAAACACGTCACACCCCTTGCATGACACCCTGGATTCTTACTACTGCACCTTCAGTTGTAGACTGAGACCACTGAGGTGCTACACAGAACAACACAAAAAGTCACAAAAAATGTTACATAATTTCATCTGGACCAGTTTATTTAAGGGAGAAACGTTTCATCTTCCATCTGGAAAACTTCATCAGTCTGTGGACTGCCAACCAGATCTGTCCCATAAATAGCCTTCTTTGCTGTGTTGCAAGCTAACCTCCTGTTGTAATCTCAGAAGCTGGTTTTTAACACATGCAAAAGGACCACAGGAAGGCTTTCCTCCCTGTGGGTATCAAACTTTTTAACCTTTCTGCACATAGGACAATAAAATTAATCCTGCACCACAATAAACACTTTAATGTTTCTGTCTGCACCTGTTAAGAAAGTGTTGGTATTGTTATATTCTCTGTTATTTTTTACAAAGTATATTTTGTGTAATTCCTTGTGAATGTTTCTTTATGCTGAAACTCGGGCACAACAATCTTCTGTGGGATCAATAAAGTCTTATCTTATCTTGTCTTATCTCACTCCCTGACAATTGACCTTATAGACAGACTGAATCTGATTCTAAATCAGGTCACAGTCCCTTTGGAAAAACGTAATTAGCTGGATTAAACGTTGATAAGCAGAAGATTGATGGTCACAAATTAATTTCATGCTTCCACAGTGTTTTCTGTGGCAGGGAGGTGCAACAGGTTGGTTGTCAGTGCTCCTGGGGCTGCAGGTTAGAATCCAGGTTGTGTCAAAAAGGTCATCCAGCTTAAGACAATTGCCCAATCATCCGCGTGAGTTATAGTAATAGTTGTTTTCACCTTGTGACTGAGGCTGACCTACTGTTTTTTTTTTTTTTGGGTCTGCCTTTTTAATAGTACACTTTTTATGGTGACCTTAATGGAGAACGTGGCAACACTCTGGGGCAGCTGTGGCTGAGTTGTTAGAGCAGTTGTCCTCCAGTGCAAAAGTTGATGGTTCAATTCCACCAGCAGTCACATGTTAAAGTGTCTTTGGGCAAGATACTAAACCTCTCCTTGCCTCTGATGTGTGTCCCATCAGTGTATGCATGTGATCTAAAAGCACTGATTAGTCTTTGTACAGATCTAGTAGAGTGCTGTATGAATGTGTAAATGAGGCACTGATTGTGTTGTAAAGAGCTTTGAGTGTCTTGATAAGATACAAAGGTGCTATATGAGTTCAGTCCATTTACCATTTACAATCCATTACTTTCATGGTCCTTAACATTACTTTTGAGTTTTTTCCTCTTTATACTTCTTCAGATTAGGCATTAAAAGGTTGGCATTTTGTTAGAGTCAGAGAGTCAGAGAGTCTTCATTGTCATTTGCACCGCATGTGGTACATGTGATGCAAACGAGATTATGTACACAGGGTCCCAGTTACATCCAACAACAAATGCAAGAGAAAAATAGTAATAACATCTAGGATTAACTAAGAAAACATCAACTAGAAATACACTAAGCCCTAATGTAGTAGAAAAACATCATTATAAACAGCAGCACGAACATGAGTCTGTATGAGCAGATGGTCACAGATGAACGCAGCAACATGAAAACAGATCAGCATTAGCATGATGTGATATTTTGCAGTGTTTATTCAAATTGATTATTTATTCATGAGTCTAACAGCCTCATGGTAGAAGCTGTTCCTCAGTCTGGTGGTTCGACATTTGATGCTCCTCAACCTCCGTCCTGAGGGGAGTGGGGCAAAGAGTGAGTGTGCTGGGTGAGTGAGGTCTTTCATGATGCAGGTGGCTCTTTTCCTGCATCTGGAGGTGTAAATGTCTGTGATGGTGGGGAGACTGACTCCAACAGACTTCTGTGCAGCCTTCACCACTCTCTGTAGAGCTTTCCTCTCTTCAACTGTGCAGCCTCCATGCCACACGTTGATGCTGGAGCACAGGATGCTCTCCACTGCACACCTGTAGAAGGAGGTGAGGACTGGGCTGCTCAGACCAGCTCGTCTCAGCCGTCTGAGGAAGTAGAGTCTCTGATGACCTTTCTTGATCAGGCTGGTGGTGTTGTTGCTCCAGCTGAGGTTATCATTCAAGTGTACACCCAAGTATTTGTAGCTGGAGACCACTTCCACCACTGATCCACCTATGTTCAGTGGGGTGTGTGTTTGTTTGTTCCTTCTGAAGTCCACAATCATCTCCTTTGTCTTCTTCACATTCATGTGAAGATTATTCTCTTTGCACCAGCTCTCCAGGTGTTCCACCTCCTGTCTGTAGCTGGACTCATCATTGTTTGTGATGCATCCCACCACAACTGTATCATCTGCCAACTTAACAATATGACAGCCTGGATGTGTGGCTGTACAATCATATGTGAGCAGAGTGAACAGAAGAGCGCTCAGCACACATCTTTGAGGAGAGCCAGTGCTAAGGGTTATGGAGGAGGAGGAGAAGTTGTGAATCTTCACGGACTATGGTCTGTTTGTTAAGAAGTCTAAGACCCAGTTTCAAACGGTGGGGCTTAGTCCAAGTGTGGATAGTTTGTCTATCAGAGTTTGGGAGATCATGGTGTTGAAGGCAGATGTGAAGTCCACAAAGAGCAGACGCACGTATGAGTCCTTCTGATCCAGGTGGGTGAGAGCAGTGTGGACCACAGAGGAGATGGCGTCCTCTGTTGATCGGTTCTCGCGGTATGCATACTGATGAGGGTCCTCGTTGATGTTGACGGTTGTCTTGATGTGGGACATGACCAGTTTCTCAAAACATTTAGCGACTATCGGGGTGAGGGCCACCGGTCTATAGTCATTCAGACCAGTCACTGTGGAGCTCTTTGGGACTGGGATGATGGTCGCGGTCTTCAGGCAGGTGGGAACTGACTCCAGTGCAAGTGAGGTGGTGAAGATGTCAGCCAGCACCTCACAGAGCTGGTCCGCACATTCCTTCAGAACTTTCCCTGGGATGTTGTCTGGTCCGGTTGCTTTATGAGGGTTGATCCTTCTGAGACTGCCTCTCACTTCTGCTGCGGTCACTCTGAGATGCTCTTCATCTGGTGATGAGGTGAGTCTGGTGCTAGCTGGTCTGTTTGGGTCTTCAAAACGTGCATAAAACTTATTGAGGGCATCAGGCAGAGATGGATCCTTGTGGCATTGTTTGCTCTTGCCTTTGTAATCTGTTATGCATTTGATGCCCTTCCACATGCTCCGTAGGTCTTGTGAGGTGAACTGTCCCTCAATCCTCTGTGCATATGTGGCCTTGGCCTTCTTAATGCCAGCAACCAGCTCTTTCCTGCTCTTTCTCAGTTCCTCTGTGTTTCCAGAATTGAAGGCAGTGTCCCTGGCTCCCAGCAGGGTGCGGACCTCTTTATTTAACCAGGGTTTTGTGTTGGGGTAACATTTAGCATGTTTTTTTATGGATACATTTTCAGAGCATGTGCTAATATAACCCAGAACTGAGGAATCATAAAGTTCCAGATCCACTGAGCTGCCATCAGTCGCTGCCTCCCTGAAGACAGACCAGTTTGTATTCTCAAAACAGTCTCTCAGCATGGAGGTGCTACCTTGAAGCCAAACTTTTATCTCTCTTTGTTCCGGCTTAAAGCGTCTGAGTGGGGGAAGTTGTCCTGGGACCAAGATCAAAGAGTCGTGGTCAGAAGCCCCGAGTGGTGGGCGTGGCTTCGCCGTGTACGTAGTGTTTTTTTCTTTGACATAACGATAACGTAAATTTTTCGTCAACGCCCCCTTTTTTCATGACAATAATGAGACGGTAACTAAATAATCATTGCTCTTTAATGATTAAAACGTGACGAAATGTGTGTGAGTTTTCGTTGACGAGACGAGACTGAACGAAAATGTTTCCTTCAATCAATAATTTATATTTCTGTCCAAGTGCCCATAATTATATTCTGTGTCGGAAAGTCAGCTGTTTGGTCACGCCCACCATCGCGGTGTTGATGTAGCACGGCCACGCGCTACGCGCTCACCTGTGACTTCCTTTTCAAACTGGACCATGGAAGATCCTGCAGCAGCATGTTGCACGAAGGGGCTCGGTCGGTGGCCGGCCGGCCGCTAGCCCAGAAAAGATTTATGGACTTATTTTGTATTCAACCCAACTGTGAGTGAAGAGAAGAACCGAATGTATGTATTTTTTTTTTTATAAATCCTGTCCTTGTTTGAAGCTGTTTGGTTATAGAATTGTCGCTGCTGTGTGGCGTGGATCAGGTTCTGGTTCTGTTTGGACTCACTGCTGCTGACTTGTCACAGAATAGCGCATTCACGTTTGACCTCCGCGTCAACTTTTTGCCTAAATAAGCTCATTTATAACAACTGCGAGGAAGTGCTGTTGTGTAGTTATTGCATTTGAAGTGGGTATACAAGCATATGCTGTCAGAAACTATTTCTGCTCCTGGTTTGGTGTGTCCAGGATCTGCTGTGGACCGAACGGTTCGAGACGGTTCCGAGAGAGTCCGTTGTTGTTTTTGACAGTTGAATCGCTGTGTTACTGAGCGTTGAGCTTAGTGTACCTGTAGAATGTGATTTGCTATATTTCAGAATTTTACTGCTCTGTTTATAAGCGTTTTTATGTGTTGAAAAGTCCGGAAACTTTTGCTAACTGATAGCTACTTTCTGTTCAAAATGGCCGTGGCGTTTGGTTATGTATTGTGATTGGTTGTCGGGGCTGTATAGAGACACTGTGATAGGTCAGAGGGAAAGAACTACAACTCCCATGACTACTTGAGTTAAGAACTCAGCCGTGACACCTTACATACACACGTAAACTCACAGGAGAAAAAGCTGTTCTTTTTCTTCAGAGAGTAAATAAATGAAGTTATTTCAGCGTTTGTCACATCCAGGTACAAAACTCATCCAAAAAGTGGATTTTTCTTGTGTTGTTCAGTAACCATCGTGATTAAAATAAAAACTATCTCTCCCTTCGAGATGATGACTGGTCGACAAAACAGCTGACTTGATTTATAATAACTGCATAAAGTATTGTCCGATAAATTCTATAATCTTCAGTGACAAACTCAGTGCTCCATTTATTATTATTTTGATTTGGATTATGAATTGTGCAATAGAATAACGAGCTAAAAATAAAAAAAATACGGAGCGGTTTGCAGCCGAGTGTGATGCGGCCGGGATGAGGATCAGTTCCTCCAAGTCCGAGGCCATGGTCTTGAGCCGGAAAAGGGTAGCATGCCCTCTCCGGGTCGGGGAGGAGGTCCTGCCCCAAGTGGAGGAGTTTAAGTATCTCGGGATCTTGTTCACGAATGAGGGAAAACTGGAGCGTGAGATCGATAGGCGGATAGGTGCAGCATCCGCAGTGAAGCGGGCGCTGTACCGGTCTGTCGTGGTGAAGAGAGAGCTGAGTCAAAAGGCAAAGCTCTCAATTTACCGATCGATCTACGTTCCCACCCTCATCTATGGTCATGAGCTTTGGGTTATGACCGAAAGAACAAGATCTCGGATACAAGCGGCTGAAATGAGTTTTCTCCGCAGGGTGGCTGGACTCTCCCTTAGAGATAGGGTGAGAAGCTCAGTCATCCGGGAGGGACTCGGAGTAGAGCCGCTGCTTCTCCACATCGAGAGGAGCCAGTTGAGGTGGCTCGGGCATCTGGTTAGGATGCCTCCTGGACGCCTCCCTGGTGAGGTGTTCCGGGCATGTCCCACCGGGAGGAGACCCAGAGGAAGACCCAGGACGCGCTGGAGGGACTATGTTTCTCGGCTGGCCTGGGAACGCCTTGGGATTCCCCCGGAGGAGCTGCTCCAAGTGGCTGGGGAGAGGGAAGTCTGGGCCTCCCTACTTAGGCTGCTACCCCCGCGACCCGACCCCGGATAAGCGGAAGAAGATGGATGGATGGATGGAAATAAAAAAATAGACTTTCTGAACTATAATACAGATACAATTCCCTTCTTTTTCATTTATTCATTATTTTTTTTACCCAGTGTCATTTTCTTTTTGGCCTTGACAACCCAAATATTGTGGACTTGAACTTTTTTTATCGGCTGTCATGCCTGCAAAAGTGAAAATAATATTGTGACAAATGCTGTCCACTGAGGCCTGATCCACCCACAGATGTAATCCTCTTTGACGTGACCCAATCTCATTTAAATGGGGGGCTCTCTTTTTTCACTAAGTGCAGATATTTCTGTCGTTCTGTGGAGGACGTGTGAAGCGATGCAGGCAGCAGTGTGTTATGTTTTAATTGGTTATCTATAGTGTTTATTTATAACATTTCAAAAACACTTAACAATTTCAGACCTAACGTTTTGCACAGAAATTAGATGGAAGTCAAATTTCCTCTAATCTTTGAACAATGTATGTATAGAAAGATGGTTCAAACAGCCATTTACCAACACAGGTTGGTCGTTATATTTATTATCTGCGACGTTTTTATGTCTATATTCTGTTTTTTACCTTCATTTTGTATGTTGCCTATGTGTTGCCTGTTTGTTCAACATACTTTAAAGAGGAACTAAACCCAAAATTAACTTTTTTTAGCTGACTAATATGTTTTCTTTTTTTTTTAAAGATTAAAACTAGACTTAAATTTTTTTTAAGTTTTTGTCTATTTAAACTGAACTAAAACCATTAAATATAGAAATGACTAAAACAGACTAAAACTAAGAAGTATTTTAGTCTAAAAGACTATGACTAAAACTAATACCAAATGGCTGTCAAAAACAACACTGCGTGTACGCCCCCTTCACATTCGTGTAGACTTGGTCAAGCGTTTCATTTCCTCTTGTTGCTGTGGAAACGTGCTGATTGAAGGTTGGGAGGGAGACCTGTAAATCTATGTGATTGAAGTCACCTGAAACAATGAAGAGCGCCTCTGGATATTTACACTACAGCGAACCGAGTAAGGGCCAGTTTACACGGCGCGTATTTTGAGTGTAACCGCTACTTTCTCTTTGCGACTTTGCTTATCGCCTACACGACGCTGCTGGCCCCCCTCTATGACTCCGATACTTTTCTGACCCTGCTCTCAAGGTGGAAGTTTTTCGCTGACCCCCCGCTGATAATGTAAACATCTCCCGTGGAGCTTTTGTGTCAACCACATGCGCGCAGCCCGCACGCGCGGACAGTCTAGGGCAGGCTGACATTTCACGTGTCACGCTGCAAAATATAACAGTTTAACAATAATAAACAGTATTTATGTTGGCGTGGGAGATGTAAATTTATCTGAACTACAGTATCTATCTGGACTCGTTACATTTTTTAAACAGTGCGTAACGTGCTGTGAAAATGAAGACACCAGGTTTATTTTTTATTTATTTATTTATTCAGCACCACAAAGTTTACAACACAAACACTGAGAATTAAACTGAACACACTATTAAAACACGTGAACCGAACTGTAACTACGTTAATGAACTGGACTCTTGCTGTGTGTTCATCTGGACCCATCAGAACCTCAGAACCATCAGCCTGTTGGAACGACAGCTTCTCCACCTGGCAGAAATAAATAAATAAATAAATAAAAACTCTGTTGTTGTGTGATCAAAGTAAACACAAGCAAACATTATATTAAGAACGTTGATTTACCTGCTGTAAGTCAGCTGTTTATCACGGAGTAAAGTCCGGTTCTGGTCCACAGTCCACTCAGCGTCTGGTGTGCAGCTTTTTAGATGAAGCGGTCCCACTTGGTGTCAAATCTGTTGACTCTTATCCAAATTCCAGCTTTAACTTGTTGTTAACTTGTTGACAACAACTTGTAGTTAGCTGATTTTAGCCAGAGAGGAAAACAGACGAGGCAGGCTACCTCGGCTGTTGTTTACCTCAGGTAGCACGCATGCGCAGTAGTGAAGGTTCCAAAAATCACAGTGCCATCTAATGGCCCAGCATGGTAACTACAGTGAAATCATGAGGACGGGAGGTGGGGGGAGAGAGAGTCGTATCCACAGAATTCGACCGTGTCGACGCAAAATTTTTCACCTAATTAACATACCCAAAACATCCGTTTCCCCCACACAGTGTCCGTGTAAACAGGGCCTAAGTCATGAATTTCTCCCTGGGCGTCATTAGCATTAGCATCAGGCGCTATGTAAATAACAGTGATAAGGATCACTGAGTAGTCACGGGGTAGATAATGAGGACGGCACCTTACTGTGATCAGCTCCACAGCAGCTGAGCAAAGCCTTTTGATGACAGCACAGTTCGAGCACCAATCTTTGTGCACGTAAATACAAACACCGCCGCCTCGTGTTTTTCCTGTAGTCTCGGTGCACCGATCTGTTCTGAAAAAGAGTCTGTCATCCAGCTCATAAACAGAGTCCGAGAGATCCACGTTTCCGTGAGGCAGAGCACAGAGCATCTCCTCAACTCTTCCGACGCTGTTACTCTCAGTCGGAGCAGATCAATTTGGTTGTCCAACGAGCGGATATTGGACAGAAAAAGAGCTGGCATCGGGGGTCTCCCGGTTTTATTGTCTGCCTGTAGTCTCGCCATAATTCCTGCTCGGCAGCCCCGCTTCTGACCTCGGGAGCACCGCTTCCTTTTCTTTCCCCTGGAGCGTGAACCGGAGCGCATCTGCTTCCAGAAAGATGTCCTTAAGAGCTCCATTCTGCCGAGCTCTGATTTGAGTTCGTTGCGGATATCAGCTGTGCCCTGTGATAAATCTGTTCTGATTTCTAACAGTTCAGTTCGGCTATAATTCACCCGCAAAAAACGCATAGAGTCAGGTACAAAAACACTATTAAAATTACTAAAAACTAGGGATGAACCAGGAGCCCGTGAAGCTGTAGCCGGTCTGAGCGTGGCCATCTTGGGTCAGAAGATTAGATTATTACAAACTTGATTTAATCCTGGGCTTTGGAGCATAAAACTGATTGAAGTGGGGCATCCAGATTCATTTTTCCTGAAACTTTCTAATTTTGTAAATATTTCACTACTTACAATTTTATTATACTGTAAGCTTTACATTAAACGTTGGTCTTTGTTTTATAAGGTCACAGTTATAAAACACAGATAATCAAACAACTGATAAATATTTATTTGTGAAAGAACAAGCATTACTGCATGACAAAAAGTAAAAAGTGATACCTTTTTAGAAAAATACTTACATCTGTGGGCATTTTCATCTCCAAGAATGCAGCAGTTATGTAAGCACTTAGTGTCACTTCATCAGACACACCACCCTGTAGAAACAAATCAATTTGTCATCAGTTTATGCTGCCATAATATAAATAAATTAGTGAATTCTATATCTGATATCTGGTACCCTATACAAGCAGTGCGAGTGTTTGGTTCACATTGCCGGTAGAAAGTTGGACCCATTCAGGGTGGGAGTTGGACCCTGCCCGGGCTGCCCATTGTCACTAATTCTGTTCATAACTTTTATGGACAGAATTTCTCGGTGCAGCCAGGGGGCGGAGGGATTCTGGTCCGGTGGCCTCAGGATTCCATCTCTGCTCTTTGCAGATGATGTGGTCCAGTTGGCATCATTATGCTCTCACTGGAGCAGTTCACAGCCGAGTGTGAAATGGCTTGGATGAGAATAAGCACCTCCAAATCTGAGGCCATGGTCCTCAGTCAGAAAAGGGTGGATTGCTCTTGTTGGGTCGAGGGTGAGGTTCTGCCTCAAATGGACGAGTTCAAGTATCGCAGAGTCTGTTCACGAGTGAGGAAAGAATGGAGCATGAGATTCACAGAAGGATTGGTGCAGTGTCTGCAGTATTGTGGACTCTGTGCTGATTCATGGTGATGAAGAGGGAGCTGAGCTGTAAGACAAAGTTGTCTGTTTATTGGTCGATCTAAATTCCTACCCTCACCTATGGCCATGAACTCTGGGTAGTGACAGAAAGAATGAGATTGTGGATACAGGCAGTTGAAATGAGTTTCCTTTGCAGTGTAGAGTTGCACTCTGGTCCAAATAATCCGAACCGACCTAGCCCTAGCCCATGGCCATCATCTCTGATCATCATCTGTTTAAAACCTGCTTCTTCCATCTTCGAAACATCTCCAGACTTCGCCCATCTCTGACTTTTCCTGATGCTGAGAAACTCGTCCATGCCTTTGTCTCCTCCAGGCTCGACTACTGCAACTCCCTGTTTATTGGTATCCCTGGCAAAAACCTTCAGAAACTTCAATACATTCAAAACAGTGCAGCTAGGATTCTGTTGAGAGTTCGTAAATTTGAACATATTACACCCATTCTCCATAACCTCCATTGGCTTCCTGTCACCTACAGAATTCAATACAAAACTGCTCTCATTACCCATCAATGCTTGCACGGCACTTCACCTGACTATCTAAAGGACATTCTTGCACCATATTCATCCACCCGGTCTCTACGATCACAGAACAGTAATTTCCTTTATATTCCTCGGACCAAATTGAGGACCATGGGAGACCGAGCATTCTGTGTGGCTGCCCCCCGCCTGTGGAACTCCCTCCCTGATGACCTGAGAGCTCCACAGTCACTGGTTGACTTTAAAAGCAGCATAAAGACCTTTCTTTTTAAGCAAGCCTATTCTGCCTCCACATGATTTTATCTTTGATCTTAGCTGATATCATTATTGATTTTACTTGATTTTATTGATTTTACTTGTTTTATTTTATTTATTTTTTAAGCAAGCCTAATCTGCATCCACATGATTTTATCTTGATCTTAGTCGATATTATTATTGATTTTATTTGATTTTATCACTTGTTTTATTTTGATCTTTGCTTTATTACAATTTGTAGCACTTTGAGATTTTTATTAATGAAAAGTGCATTATAAATGGAATTCATTATTATTATTATTATCTCCGAACCCCACCCAATCCAACGAATTAACAGTAATTATAGGTCTGAATTAAAAAAAAAAAACATTTTTAATAAAGCTTTGACTGTTTATACCACCTAATATTATTAACAGTTGGCAGACGCACAGGGCTGAGGGGGCAGAAGATCAGAGCTGAGGAGTCATCAAAGCGCTTTTCATTCAACCTTTATTTAGTCAGGTAAATCTTTTGAACCTCGTGGGCTCATTTACGAAAGCGACCTGCTAAAACTAAAGACAATGAACAGCAGTGGTAGAATTTCCTTAAACAATAAACAATAAACAAACAAACAATAAACAATAGAAAACAAAAGAGAGAAAAAAACAAAAGAAAGTTTTTTTTTTTTTTAACAAAGTATCAAAAAACTAGCAAAACATTATAAGGTAGACGTATAAAATCAAAGACAGGAACAAATCTGCATTGGTTTTTGCCAGGATTCCAACAGATTCTGAAAACCATTTAGAGAAGTCAAGGTCGAGAGCTTCAGATCTTTTTGTAAGATATTCCATGAAGCAGGAGCGGAGTAGGAGAAGGCCCTTTTTCCAAGTTCAGTCCTCACTGACGGAACACTGCAGGTAATCATGTCCTAAGAGCGCACACTGTAGCTTTAAATGCTTCTCTTACTTCTTCCTTCTTCAGAAAAGGAGGAAGATAATGGATGGATGAATTCTATAAAGCTGTAAATTGAGGTATGGTAAAATGTACCTGAGGTAGTATTTTAGAGTAATTTCACTGCAAAATCATTTAAATCTAAATCTGTTACCTTTTTAAGAGAAAAGTTGTGCTGATTTAAGTACTTGCAATGAAAAAAGGGTTAAAATCATTTCTGTGCTGTTCAAAGTTTGAGTAAAGCCCGCAGTATAGCTCTGCGTTGGGCCGAACGCCGCTCGACGCGCGCGTGCTGCGCGCGTGCTGCGCGCGTGCTGTGCGCGTGCTGCGCCCAGGCAGTTCACAGTATAGCTCAGTGTGAAGCTCCAGCAGCAACAGCAGGGCGGAGCGTAAACGCTCCGCCCTGCTTTGTCCCGTAGGTAAACCTACGGGACAAATTGAGGTCGCTGATTGGACATTTGCTTACACGCCTACTGAATTGATTGATAGGTCGGGTGGGGGAAAAAAAGGCATGGGCTGCGCAGCGGTTTTTTGTGTTTATATGTTAATAAAAAGTTCTAAAAAATAACATAAAAACATGGAGTGCTGGTCCAGCACACCAGAACACCAGGAAATATTTAGAACCATGTGCAACCACGTTGGACATGAGTTTAGTTCGCTCGTGACAAATTCATTCATTTCCTCAGCGAGGAGGAAGCGATCACTTGACTTTTGGCAAAAAAAACTAAAGAAAAGTCCAGATCAGGGATGAAGAAGGGTAATTTAATATATTTATGTCACATACAAAACAGTCCGGCGCCGGGCAGTTTATTGTGAGACAACGCGCGCGTAAGCGGTCGTAAAATTTGAGCTTGGCGCGTTCACGCCCGCGTTCAAAGGCTTGTGCCGCGGCGTTCGCACGGCGTCGAGCGGCGTTCGGCCCAACGAAGAGCTATTCTGGGGTCTTAAATTACCAACGTACCTTCATTCTGTTGTTAAAGAGCCGTCCTGACTGTTCGAAAGAACCATTTTCCTTTTGTTTGGTTATCAACCAGTTCTTGGACTGGTCAATTTTTGTGGGGTCGATGTAGACAAAAGCCTGAGCTTTATAAAAAGATCTTAGAACAAAAGCAGTCAGCCTGAAGAAAACAAGCAAAGTTAACATTAAAGATGAACCCTGATGCCATAACAACACTAACAGAGATTTATAGATTATCACTAGTAGTACTGTACTGTGTTAGTAGTAGTAATTTATTATATACAGCTGGGCATGTTTGTGACAGCAAGAACAGCAGAATAAAAAGCAGTTGTTTAAAAAAAATACATATTTTTCCTAATGCTTGTTCTCATATTGGTGAGATGATAAAGTTTGTCATACCATTTTATTTCTAAGGTAAATTATTTAGTTTAAATTGATATAAACAGCATGTCTGGCCTGATCTGTACTGTTCTCACCATGTGTTTCCTGGTCCTGATCCAAATGTGCTGTATGCTCCAAAATTGTCTTTGTAGTTCAGCTGTCTCTGGTAGCCTGCAAAACATTAGAAACATGATGTGGGACACAGATCACTCACTTTGAGGTAATATTTTGTAAATAATTTGGGAATTTTGTACAGTCTTGGTGAAAAATATACATCCATCCTCTATTGTAGAGTTTTACAAACCAGGAGATAATATAATCTTTACATAGTTTTAAATTATTCAAATCTGATTATACAAGAATACAAAAACACAGATTATTTAATAAATGAAAATGATAGCAAAATAAAAAAAATCTATGTGTAAAAAACTAAAACCCTTCCAGCTTCTACAGTTTTAAAATATCAGCCAGGAGGTGCTCACCAAACAATAAAAAAAATAGCTGAGCCAGGAGGGGACACCTCAGCAACTTCACCCTGAGGTCAGACTGTGCAATCTTTAGAGAAATAACAAAACAAAACAAAAAAGTCCAAGAGCCTATACTGCGGGTAGCATGAAATAATTTGTAAAATAACAGAACTATCACTCAAACTCAGTTTTTAGACCCATTGACAGGAAGACGAGGAGAACAGGGGTTTAAATAAACCAAATTTATTTAAACAACAAAACAAAGGATGGTGAGGCAACAAAAACATACATGAGCGGATTATCAGGCAAAACAGAAGCAGGACGGAACAGATCATCAGATACACAGGAACCAGGGGCCTCATGTACAAAGACTTGCGTAGATTTCTTACTGAAAAGTCACGTACGGACAAATCCAGAAAAGTGTCCACGCACAAAAAAATCCAGATTTATCAAACTGTGCGTACACCGGAATCCACGCACATTCCTTATGTACAACACAATCAACGTGGAATTCAGCGCACATGAGAGAGTGGCCGACTCCGCCCTTGACACGCCTCCGTATGAATATGCAAAGTCATTCAAATATGCCATGCACGACAGGAATGTCGTCTCTGCTCCATTGCAAACCATGTCGGAACGTGGAAAAAAGAGGAACTTCACGGACTGTGAACAGAAATCACTTCTGAGTGAGGCAGAGAAGCACGGAAAAAGGCTTCATTCGGCACGCACAGTGCAAAACAAACCATCCACTTTTAAATAAGAAGTTGACCAAGCTGATCTAACATGCCTGTATAGCTTAGTGGCGAACGCGCCCGCCCTTCGTCCCAAAGGTCGTGAGATCGACTCCCGCTTGGTACAATGTTTTTTTTTTTCATTCCAGATTTAAAGACCACAGGAAAACTATTGAATGAAACAACAAGAAATAGAACAATACATGAAATGAAAGGAAGCAGACGATTTATTGTTTTGTAAATAGTTTTCATGTGTATTTCAATCTGGAACGAAAAAAAAAAGAAAAACGTTGTACCATGCGGGAGTCGATCTCACGACCTTTGGAACTAAAGGCAAGCGCTTTACCCACTGACCTAAACGTAGGCGTGTTAATACACCTTGGTTAACTTCTTATCTAAAGAAATTACATCTCATTGTTGTCAATATTGTTGCCACTATCTGGCGCATGCTTTTATATCCACTCATCTAATTGCGTCCATGTGGATGTAATAATCGTTAATCATGTGTGTTTGGTGGGATTTATGATTGTTTTCACATCGTGGACACGGTTTCACAGATCACCTGTAAGTGTCGCCAAAGGAACAATAACCACAGAAACGTGCGTACGCCAACAGGGGAGCAGCCGTGGATTTCTACGTGGATGCGCAGATATTCCCGTTCATATCAGATTTGATACATACGCCACTTTGCGTGGAAAGTGACGTGCGCAATGTTTTTGTGCGCACGCATGGTTGATACATGAGGCCCCAGAGCCCTATAAAGAGAGAGTTGCGACACTCCCACAGACTCCCATACAAAGAATGGAATGCGGAAGTCATGTGGGTCACGGAGCTGCTCCAAGTTCCAAACAGCAGCGGTTCTAGCCGTGTTTTTTTCTGGTAAGTTGATACCATTGTGAAGCGTTAGCTGACTGTTCTGACCACAATTTATCAACATCAATACTTCATGTCGCCAGTTTTTGTTAATTAAACATGTTAAATTGCTAGTTGTGTTTTAACTGCAGCTAGCTCTGCCATCATGATGGTTTAAATGGGTCTATTTCTGTCTAATTCAGAGTTTTAAAATAACCATTACAGCTTAAATTTTCAAAGTTTATATTTTTATTTTTTATGGTAATTCCAGTTACTGAACTCAAATAGAAAATACTTAGCCTTTTAGTATTGCACGGAATTCTTTTTCTTTCATTGAAGATGTTATGTACCCTAGAGGTAAGACAGTTTTTAAAACATCATTATTTTATTTAGGTTGGCTGCAGTCTGCTAAAGAAAGCACCAGCAACCTGTAGCTGCACTTTTTTTCTCTCAGCCTAATCAGGCTTGATTAGCTCTGCCACATCACCTGTTGATTCTCAGCCTTTTAAATTCTCTGGGCTGAGACCTGAACAGTATGGAGCCTTGCTGAGAGCAAGTGTAAGGTTTTGAGATTGCCAGCTGAGGTTGGTGAACGCAAGCAGGGGCTTGTTGGAGCAACTTGTGATCCTGTTGCAGGTAAATCAAGTTTTGATCAAGGCAGCTGCATGCTACATGTATGTGTGTGTTCATGAGTGTCCTCTACCCACTCTGATTACTCTATGTTGAGCTCACATGTTTAGTTTGTATTGAGCTTAGACTCTAAGATACTGGTGCTGTCTTAAACAGCACATGTGGAGCAAAGGGTGCTCTTGTGACAGCTCTAGTGAGGGTTCATATGGATCATATGGAGGATGCCTGCGTTACCTGGGCCAGGTATGCAGAGTTTTTCACTCCGCGTTTTGAATGCGCCACGTCATCACCCGAGTACCTGCTGCTGTCAAAGCGCCGAGGCCGGAGAAGGAAGCGGGGAACAAGAGCTGGTATCCAGTCCAGGATGAGGAAACAACGAGGGAAAATATCAGAGTGGAGCGGGTCCAGCTCTGCTGGAAATGAGCGCTGCCTCCGGCTGGTACCAATCCGCGAACCGGCCCTGTCCTGCGCGTCTTTCTCATCCTGTGTGTCACCAAGCCTGTGCCACTCTGATCGGATCTTCCCAATTCGTCGTGCCCGGCTCCCCACACTGCGTGACAGATTCCTTCAAACCGTCTCCTGCCAGGAGAAATATGTGGATGGAGTTTATTCGTTACCGCAATGTCCGCTAGCCCAGAGCGCACCTGCAGCTGCGCGTGTAAAACCAACACGGATCGCCCTGCTGAATGCTCGCTCCATAGCGAATAAAACTTTTGTTCTTGGGGATTTATTCAAGGAAGAAAAACTGGACTTCATGTTTTTGACGGAGACCTGGCAGCGGGAACAGGAATTCATTTATTTGAATGAACTGTGCCCGCCAAACTGTTCAGTGTTTGAAACCCCGCGGGTTGCCAGACGAGGAGGTGGACTTGCGCTCATCTATCAGGACTGCTTTTCCTGCAGGCTCATGAAGCAGGATCCTTTCAGCTCTTTTGAACTTCAAATGACTAAGGTTGGAAACATTGATTCATTTTATTGTGTTTTAATTTACAGACCTCCTGGTCCTGCCCGTGCATTTTTAGATGATTTTTCTGAATTTTTATCTTCTGTCATTAAACTTGAAAAAATTTTAATCCTTGGAGATTTCAATTTTCATATCGATGACTCATCCTGCAACGCAGCATCTGAGTTACTGTCACTCACTGAGGCGTTTTATCTTAAACAGCATGTTTCGGGGCCAACACATAAGAAAGGTCATACTTTGGACCTTGTCTTCTCCTTTGGCCTCATCATTGATCAGCTGAGTGTGGTGGACGTTCCTGTCACTGATCACTGCTGTGTGTATTTTAAGTTATCTTTTAACCTCAACAGTTGTTCTCATAAAGTGATTTCCCAAAGGCGAATTATCAATCAGAAAGCGGTTGAGAAATTCTCAGAATCATTTGAGCCCAGTTGTTTTGTAAATTGCAGTGATGCTGATTCCTTTGTGGAGTCTTTTAATAGACACTGTCTGTCTGTCTTAGATGAGGTTGCTCCTGTAAAGCACAAAATATCCGCTTGTAAAAACGCTTATCCTTGGAGAAATGAAGAAATTATGTTGTTCAGAAGATCATGTCGTAAGGTAGAGCGTTTGTGGAAATCTACTAAACTTGAAGTCCACAGACTGCACTTAAAGGAGCTGATGTCAGCCCTAAATGAAATGATTAAACAGGCCAGGTCAGCATATTTTTCTAATCTTGTAAGTATAAATAAGAAAAATTCAAAAGTCTTGTTTGATACCATTAATAATATGGTTTCACCTCCACTCCCTCCTGTGCCTGTATTCTCATTAGATGATTGTAACAAATTTTTAAACTATTTTGTAGAAAAGGTTGACAACATCAGGGCAAGTGTTAAATCAGCTCTTGGTGTCACCCTCAGTTCAGTCCCTTCAGTGAGCTCCTGGTCTTCATTTACACCTGTCACTTTAGAGGACGTGAAGGTTGTTCTAAAAGAGATCAAACCTTCCTCCTGTGTGCTAGATGCTGTCCCTGCATCACTGTTCTTGAAGGTGCCAGATATCATCAGTCCCCATGTAGCAAAATTAATTAACATTTCTCTTTCTACAGGGTCAGTTCCATGTTTTTTGAAACAAACTGTTTTAAATCCTATTTTGAAAAAGCCCAATTTGGACCCCACTGAGCTCTGCAACTACAGGCCAATATCAAAATTGCCTTTTCTTGCTAAAATTTTGGAGAAGTTAGTTACTGCACAGTTGAATACTTTCTTGCAAAGTAATAATATTCTGGACAAATTTCAATCTGGTTTTCGCAAAATGCACTCCACTGAAACTGCCTTATTAAAAGTATCCAATGACATTTTGATGGCTGCAGACTCTGGTCAGAGCAGTGTTTTGATTTTATTGGATCTTTCTTCAGCTTTTGACACAGTCGACCACACAATTCTAATACATCGACTGCAACATGAATTAGGATTTTCAGGAACTGTCTTGAAGTGGTTTTCCTCTTATTTAAACAACAGAAAATTTTCAATGTTTGTGAATAACATACAGTCTAAGACCTCTCCGTTAATGTATGGTGTTCCTCAGGGTTCAGTCTTGGGTCCTATTCTGTTCATTTTATACATCACCCCCCTTGCAAAGATTATAAATAGCTTCAGAAATGTCTCTTACCATTTCTATGCTGACGACATTCAACTCTATTGCTCCTTCAATGACTCAGAATTACACAAGTTATCTGAATTAGTAAACTGCGTGTCCCAGATTAAGGTGTGGTTAGCCAACAACTGCCTTCAGTTAAATTCTGCCAAGACTGAAACCCTGATCATTGCCCCTGAACAGAAAGTTCCTCGCATCAAACAACATCTCGGTTCTCTGGGCTCCTCTTCTCAGCCGAGCCTCAGAAACCTTGGTGTCCGGTTTGACCAGTCAATGTCTTTGGACAAACATTCAAAGCTTCTGGTCAGAAACTGCTTTTATCACCTGAGGAACATTTCTAAACTGAGGGCAATGTTATCCAAATCTGACCTGGAGATGATTATTCATGTTTTTATCTCTTCTCGTTTAGATTACTGCAATTCCCTTTTTACTTGTTTTAATAAATCTGCTGTCGCTCGTGTCCAGTTGGTCCAGAACGCTGCTGCGAGGCTTTTAACAGGAACTAATAGAAGGTCTCACATCACACCGGTTTTATATGATCTGCATTGGCTCCCTGTTGAATTTAGAATTCATTTTAAAATCTTGGTATTAACTTTTAGAGCGTTAAATGGACAGGCCCCCCAGTACATCACAGAAATGCTGATCCCTTATTCTCCAGCCCGCACCCTTCGTTCTTCAGCATTGAACCTTCTAAAAGTCCCTAAGACCCGGTTTAAAACCCGGGGTGACCTTTCCTTTCAGGCCGTGGCCCCCCGGCTGTGGAATGCCCTGCCCCTGTCTCTTCGTGTGACCGCCTCTATTGATTCCTTTAAAATGCAGCTCAAGACACTTTTATTCAGACAAGCTTTTAGATAAATGTTTTTATTTAGTGTTTTTATCAATTGTTCTTGTTTTTATTAGCTGTTCTTATTGTTTTGATTAATCAGCTTTTACTACAGTAATTCTTTTGTCTATTTTAATCTTTTATTTATATGTTGTACAGCACTTTGTGATTTTATCTATGAAAAGTGCTATATAAATAAACTTTACTTACTTACTTACTTACTTGTGTGAAGCTAGAGTAAGCTAGTGGTGGTCAATTGAAGTCACAAAGGTTTGTTGGAACCAGCTGAAGATACACTTAAGATAAAACTGAGTGTTGAGTGACAGCCTTGGTGCTATGTGGTGTACAAACGTTGAGGAGAGCTTCACCCTCTCCATTTGTTTGTGAGTTTGCTCCTAGGGGGATAAGTAGTTGAGCTGTTTAAGCTATTAAAGTGACTCTGACTGTTTGGATTAGAGTTCTGTATGGACTGAAGCACCTTAAGTGCAGGTTGAATCTCTGGCCTAGACTTAGAGGTGTGAGCCTGTGCCACTGAGGCTCGTTTGAGTTTAGTTAAATTTTGGAGACACTGAGGGCAGAGTTTAAGCTGCTGTCCAAGAGGGGGACAGTTGGGGGTTAACAGTGAGGGACTGTTACTTTTTTCCTTTTTCTTTTATTTGTACTTTTGACTGTGTGAGTGTTGGTAGTCCTATTTTCATATTTAGTTTGTTTAGAGGGACTTTTGTGAGGCAGATCGTCACCTGGGGAGACACAACGGCCCTGTACAAGGCTGGGTTTGCCTGGGTGGCATTTTCTGGTATTTGGCCAGACTCACTGGTCCACCTTTCTGTTTGAACTTTCTTTTATTTCATCTTTCCTTTGGATGCTGAACCAGGAGAGGATGCTCTAGTCCTGGTGGCAGAAGCCAGGGAGGACCTCGCCAGCTTGGAGTTGTTTTTGTTTAGGTTACATAAGTTTTCATTTAATTATTTTTCTGTGTCCAATGTCCAATTTGTATGTTGTGGTCCTAACGGGTCGTAACATATAAAATGGATGCTCGTCCGGGATATGAATGAATGAGCTAGGTTAGTTTAGGTGTTGTCTGGGATGTGAATGAATGAGTCATCTGGGTTTTGAATATTTGAGCTAGTTTTTTTAGTTTGCTGAGATTCAGTAGATGTGCTGGATTTGCATGAGCTAGTTTGTGTAGTGGTAAGCTGCGTGTGTTCTGTGTACCTACTGTGCAATTGGCTTGGGTGCTTAAATATTTAATGTGGAGGCTCTTCGCTGAGCTAGTTTAGTTGAAACAGTGTTTGTGACAGGCAGTTTCACATATAGTCTTCAGCTATGTTTTCTATGTGATCTGTGTGATGCACAGTATTGTTGCACCACAAGTGTGAAGAAGGTGTTGGATGTTGTTTGTATGTATTGGAGGCTTGTCAAATAGGTCCTGTAAGATTTGTCACCTCATGTTGGCTGAGGACTTGACTTTAGCAGTTTAAAGCTGGCTGAAGCTTCTCTTTTGTGCTGATTGCACTGAGTACTGTGCTGATTGCTCTGAGTACTATCAGCTGTGTATGTGCGCTGCTACTGCTTGTGATACATTCAAGGGCAGTAGGACTCTTGTGTTTTGGTTCACTGTAATCTGTGATCTGTCTGCAGGACATTTGGTGGTGAGCTGTTTGGGTAAGCTGTTTAAAATAACTGTTTACTGTTTTTGCTCACAAACATGGCATATGCTTTAAAAAAATTCTTGAACAGCTCACAGTTGATGTCTTCAGAAACTGCACGAGAGAGCAGATGTTGAATTTAGCAAAACATTTTAAAATTGACACTAGAAAATTAGAACGTGATGGTAGGTTTGAAGTGGTAGGTTTGAAGGTGGACTGCTATCTGAATTAATTCAACTTGGGGTTGTTGTGATGAACGATCATGGGCATTTAAAGGAAAATGAAGCTGCTTTAAGAAAAAAGAGCATGAAGAACAATTGAGAAAAGAAAAAGAGCTTATTTCACAGCAGCTTGAAAACTGTCAGAAGGGAACTACCTTTTAAACATCAGACTTTCTTAAAAGAACAGGAACTAAAACAACAAAGACTTCAAGCCACTCTGGATGAAAAGAAGCGTCTTTTGGAACAAAAAAGACTTAAGTTGCAGAGGGAGTTAACAGAGTTGAGGCTCAGTACTGAACAAAGGGAAGATCAAGATCACCGTTTGTGTCCCACTGTGTGTCAGCAATGCCGAAAGGTGGAGAGGAAATGGAAAAAAGACAGTCTGCAGGTCTCTTTTCAGATGGTAAAAGAGAGCTGGCGCCGATATCAGAAAGCAGTTAAAACTGCTAAATCACAATACTTCTCTGATATCATTGCTGCAAACTCTCGTAACCCTCGAGTTCTGTTCTCCACCCTAAACTCTGTTCTCCACCTCACTGAACAATCACCCATGGAAGCCTCGACTGAGCTGTGCGAGAACTTCCAACATTTCTTTTTAGATAAAATCGCAACCACCAGGGCTCTCATTTCTCCTCCATCTCACGATCCATCCATCCCACCTCAATCTGTTGCTGTGTTTGAACATTTTGAACCAGTCTCTCTGTCCTCTCTAGAGCAGGTCATGTGCAACCTGAAACCATCTGGCTCCCCCTTCGATGTGGTCCCCCCTCGGCTTCTAAAGGAGGTTTTTCACACTCTAGGTCCCTCCATTCTCTCGATTGTAAATAGCAGTCTATCCTCGGGTGTGGTGCCAAAATCATTAAAACATGCTGCTGTTCAACCCCTCCTGAAAAAACCAAACCTCGACCCGTCAGTATTATCCAATTTCAGGCCTGTCTCCAGACTCCCATTTGTTTCTAAACTTCTAGAGAAAATAGTTGAGTCCCAACTAAAGTGCTTCCTGGAGGATCACGCTATCCCCGAGCTATTCCAGTCTGGCTTCAAATCCCTCCACAGCACTGAGACTGCCCTACTGAAGGTTTTTAACGACATCTTTCTATCCACAGATACTGGTGACTCTGTGCTGCTTGTCCTATTGGACCTCACATCCGCTTTCGACACCATCGACCATGAGATCCTCATTGCTAGGTTGGAGCAGTGGGTGGGCATCTCAGGATCAGCCCTAAACTGGTTCAGATCCTACCTCTCTGACAGGTCTTTTTGTGTGTCCATCAATGATTTTACTTCTGCAGTGGCGGCTCTTAAATGGGGGGTTCCGCAGGGGTCCATCCTGGGTCCTCTCTTGTTCTCCTTATACCTGCTGCCACTCGGTGCTATTTTCCGGAAACACAATATACCTTTCCACTTCTACGCTGATGACTGTCAAATCTACTTCCCCCTAAGACAAAATGGTACAGGCTCTATTCAACCTCTGCTCGACTGCCTGGCTGACATCAGGGACTGGATGGCTTTAAATTTCTTAAGCTTCAATGATAAGAAGTCTGAAGCCATATTGTTCCTTCCCAATGACACAACCTCAAACCACTGCATTGACCTGTCTGCTCTACCCCTGTCCGAAAAACAAAAAGTCAAAAATCTGGGAGTGATAATGGATCCTTCCATGAAACTCAACAGTCATGTAAACATGATCGTCAAATCCTGTTTTTTCCAGCTGAGGCGTCTGTCTAAGCTGAAGCCCATATTATCCAAAAAGCACCTGGAGACAGTGATTCACGCATTCATTACATCTAGGCTTGATTACTGCAATTCACTTCTGTTTGGCGTCAGTCAAGCCACCATTGCACGATTACAACTGGTTCAGAACGCAGCTGCCCGATTTTTAACCAGCACACGCAAAAGAGAGCACATTACACCAGTCTTGGCCTCCCTTCACTGGCTACCGGTTCATCTTCGAATCCAATTCAAAATTCTCATGTATGTCTACAAATCGCTGAACAGTCTCGCCCCCGCCTATCTCTCGGATCTGATACACCCATATGTCCCTCCACGTGCTTTGAGGTCAGAGGATCAGGTACTCTTAATAGTTCCAGAAACTCGCCTTAAGCGCAGAGGTGACAGGGCGTTCTCTGTAGCAGGCCCAAGACTCTGGAACGAGTTACCGCTGCTCATCAAACAGGCCCCCTCCCTCTCGGTTTTCAAATCCCGGTTAAAAACTCACTACTACTCCATTGCTTTCAATGCCAGCTGATTTGTATTGGATCGTTTGATTTATGATCTGCAATGTTTTTATGTTTTTCGTGTTGTACTTCATTGTCTGTGTTGCCTGTTGCGTGTTTGTTTGTCCAGAACTTTGGTGTGGACTTGTTCCTGTTAAAGTGCTTTATAAATAAAATGGTATGGTATGGTATCTAAAGGTAACACCAGAGCCTTTCATTCAAGCAGGTGAACCTCTCACACATCTACAAGAGATGGTGCCTCAAGACTCTCAACAAGAGGAAGAGGACAAAGTCAATGTAAGCAACAGCTTCATGAGGAACTGTGAAGCTGAACTGATTCTAGTGGAGGAGAAGAAACATTTGCTGTCCTCACATCGTCTTCAGGAGGAGATGAATGAGGATGACGTTGAATTGGGTGACAGTTTCTTTTTATTTCATGAAACTAAACATGAAACTGAACTTGTAACTGAACAGACTCCATTTAAGCTAGATGGGGATTTGAAGAACTTTGATGAGCTGAATGAACATGACATTGAACTGTGTGAATGTTTTTTTATTCAGTTCTGAAGCAGAGGAAGTCCCATTGAACTTGACTGAGGACCCAGAAGAAATGGTTCCTCCTGTTTCTTTGTATTCTTCTGTAGCTCCTGCTGAAAACAATGAAGGAGGTGTGAAAAATGATGTTGTGGACTTGAGTGATAGTTTTATGATGATCACTGAGGTTAAACAAGTTCCTGTAAAAACGGAAATGTTTGTAGGGGAGTTGGATGAAGCAAAATTGTTGCTGATTGATCTTCAGAAAGAAGGCATTGACATGGGGGACAGACTTCATCTGCTATTTAAAACTGAACAACTCTCATTTAAGTCAGGACGTGAAGAACATAAGGACCTGGAGAACTCAGAAGAGGTGACGACACACGTGTCAAGTTCTCTTGTTTCTTTGTGTTCCCTTCCAGCCATTGCAGGAATCTTTAAAAGACTGTTGCTGAATGATGTGGGGCCATGGCCTCAAAAGGAAACTGGAAATGAGTCAGGAAATGACTTTATTATGTCTGTGTGGTGTGCAACAGTGAACTCTTATGTTGACCATAATTCACTCTCTAACACTATTTCCTGTATTTTCAGAGTAACTGAAAGCAAAGCTGCTACAGTTGACCAGAAGGTGTCGTTACAGCTGAACGGAGAGCGTTGTCCAACACTGACCAGTACTGAGATGGAGGAGAACAGTTTCCCTCCGTCTGTAAAGAAATTAAGACTCTCTTCGTCACTGACGGACCTTGTCAAACATGATGTTAGGGTTTGTCCGTTTTTTTTTATTTTAAAACATTTTGAATGTGACTGTAGAATATTTGTTAGCGGTTTGATGGACTAGTTTTTAATGGTGTTTTTAGTCCATTTAGGTAATGTGACTGCTACATTTTAACCTATAAGGTCCTGTTTATTTTGTATGAGTGGATGTGTGATGTTTTCCCCTAACATACACATCACCCCCATACAAAATAACTTAAACGGTGGGGGTATTATGTACCCTAGAGGTAAGACAGTTTTAAAAACATTATTTTATTTAGGTTGGCTTCAGTCTGCTAAAGAAAGCATCAGCTTGTAGCTACATTTTTTTTCTCGAATCAGGCTTGATTAGCTCTGCCATATCACCTGTTGATTCTCAGCTTTATAAATATGCTGGGCTGACACTTGAACAGTGTGAAGCCTTGCTGAGAGCAAGTGTGAGGTTTTGAGATTGCCAGCTGAGGTTGGTGAACGCAAGCAGAGGCTTGTTGGAGCAACATGTGATCCTGTTGCAAGTAAATCACGTTTTTATCAAGGTAGCTGTATGCTACATGTATGTGTGTGTTAATGAGTATCCTCCACTCACTCTGATCACTGTGTGTTGAGCTCTCATGTGGAGTTGGTGTTAAGCTTAGGCTCTAAGATACTGGTGCTGTCTTAAACAACACATGTGGAGCAAAGGTTGCTCTTGTGACAGCTCTAGTGCGGGTTGTGTGTGAGGGTTGTGTGAAGCTAGAGTAAGCTAGTGGTGGTCAATTGAAGTCAGCTAAGGTTTGTTGGAACCAGCTGAAGATACACTTAAGATAAAACTGAGTGAGTGACAGCCTTGGTGTTGTGTGGTGTACAAACATTAAGGAGAGTTCCACCATCTCAATTAGTTCGTTTGTGAGTTTGCTCCTAGGGAGAGAAGTAGTTGAGCTTTTTAAGCTCTTAAAGTGACTCTGACTGTTTGGATTAGAGTTCTGTATGGACTGAAGCACCTTATGCCCCTTTTCCACTTGCTCGGCCCAGAGCGGCTCAGTCTGGTCCGGTCTGGTTCAGTTCGGCTCGGCTCACATGTTTTGTTTCCATTCACTTACTGCAGCCCTTCTGTGGGCGGGGTGTAGAATCTCACTCGTCCTACCACGTGGTGGCGGTAGTGTTACCTCAAGCTATTTACTAGCCACCACTAAACGTTAGAAGAAGAACACCCTGCAAGACCTTGTCTCACCACCTGTTGGCGGTAATGTCCCTTGAGCTATTTAATGCTCTAATATTACTTTATAGACTTTTCAGCTTGTTTTAAACCCATGTGTTTTCCATTTTGTTTCTTTATAATAAAGATTATTCTCATATATGCACAAGGATCCTGTTAACATTGCTTAACACATCAATCGCACTGCCCTGTAATCAGTTAAACTATTTTTACAGTAAGGTACAGATTAGGAATTAATTAGGTTTCAATTGGCCCTGTAATATTAAATGTTTGTATTTCATTAAATTTAAACGGTAATATTTTGTCAGGGATAATTCAAAGTCAAATGCAAATGGATAATTTGGTTTAAACTGTCCGTTAAACATTAAAAGCATGTTTCTTTAAACGTAAAAACAAAGTATTAATAATTAAATGTTTGTTGATCAGGAAACTCGTTTAGGCATCCAAGAACAGCTTCATCGGTGTTGATGGCGACGTCTGTGCATCCTTGGAAAAGCTGCTGCACCACGACCCGACATCAGGAAGGATGGATGGATGGATGGGTTGATGTTGACGTATTTGACGTCTGTGCATCCTTGGAAAAGCTGCTGCACTACCCATGACACGACATCAGGAAGGATGGATGGATGGATGGATGGATGGATGGCTGTTCAAATCTAATAATCTTTTTTCTTATGATTCTTTAAAGGTCAAATGCAAATGGAAAATATTCTTAACTTCCAGTATGTTTTTAAACAAACACTATACTGTACACACTTAACATTGTAAAATATGTTTAGGAAATTATTGTTCAATGAGACCACTTAAGAAAAAAAAGTTTATTATGAAAACTAAGAAGTGAAAAAAGCACAAAAATAAATACTGCATACACCTAAATGATTTTTTTCTTGTTGTCTCATGTGCTTCCTCCAGAAGACAAAAGTTGATAAATTCTGGTGTTGACTTCTTCGTCTTAACTGTAAAAAAAGAAAAACATGGTTACCGGTAATTCAGTCTAGAAACAGTTTTATATGTAGATATATTTTATAAGATATATATACATATATCAAATATATCAGAAACCACAAAGCAGATATTTTTCAAACCAACACAGTGTAATCACTACATGTTTATATACACACTGTAAGCTGTTGAAGTTATTTGAATTAAAATTCGATTTTTTATAGACATAAGTGTGTCGACCTGGCTTGTTTTTTTTCTACTAGTATTTAACACATTATATCTTATATCTCAGAAACCACAAAACAGATATTTTTCAAACCAACAGAGTGTAATCACTACATGTTTATGTGCATACTGTAAGCTGTTGGAGTTATTTGAATTAAAATTCGATTTTTTAATAATTTATTTTCGTAGCACATGTAACAGGTTTGGAATTAGTCAAAACAAATCAATTTAAATCCAGCAGATTTGACCACAACGTGACATTAAGGACTTGTTAACCTGAGGAACCCTCGTGGTATAAAGCCAGCTATGAAATATATTTTTTAAGCTTTTATTTAGCTACATTTAAAAGAAAGAACGCCGATCGACCCCACCCGCGCGTGCATGTGATGTGCACGTGTCGACCTACTTTGTTAAATCCAGCTGATTTGACCACAACGTGAAATTATTAAGGACCTGTTCAGCTCAAGCACCCTCTTGATATAACGTCAGCTATGAAATGTATTTTTTAAAGCGTTTATTTAGCTACATTATAGAAATAAAGACGGCTCACGTGCACGTGGCAAAACTACTTTTTTAAATCCTGCCGTTTTGACAACAACGTGAAATTATTAAGGAATAGTTCGGCTTAAGACACATGTTTGCTGTAATTTTAAATACAAATAATTGTTTTTACCGTGTTAATCTTGTAAAGTCCTTCCGTCTTTGCTCCCCCACGGCAGCCACTTCCTCAAACTCAGTCCAGCCTCCTCCCCACGGTTCGGGTCCAGCCGGCCTCGGACCTGCTATGAGATGAGTCCGGAATCTTGGCGCGGCGCCGCGCATCTGTGAGGTGGAAATGCTGTCCAACGCGCGCTTGGCACGCAAATATGACGTTACATCCGACCCGGGCCACCAAGTGGAAAAGGGGCATTAAGTGCAAGTTGAATCTCTGGCCTAGACTTAGAGGTGTGGGCCTGTGCCACTGAGGCCCGTTTGCGTTTAGTTAAATTTTGGAGACACTGAGGGCAATGTTTAAGCTGCTGTCCAAGAGGGGGACAGCTGGAGGTTAACAGTGAGGTACTGTTACCTTTTTTTCCTTTTTATTTGTACTTTTGACTGTGTGAGTGCTGGTAGTCCTATTTTCGTATTTTGTTTTAGAGGGACTTTTATGAGGCAGATCGTCACCTAGGGAGACACGACAAGGCTGGGTTTGCCTAGGTGGTGTTTTCTTGTTTTTGGCCAGACTCACCGGTCCAAATTTCTGTTGAACTTTCTTTCATTTCATTTTTCCTTTGGATGCTGAACCAGGAGAGGGCGCTCCAGTCCTGGTGGGAAAAGCCAGGGAGGACCTCTCCAGCCTGGAGTTGTTTAGTTTAGGTTCAATAAAATTTCCTTTAATTCTTTTTTTGTGTCCAGTGTCTAATTTGTATGTTTATATGTTGGTCCTAACGGGTCATAACAGAAGATGTGTTCTGCTGCTATTCTTAGTCTCAACCTGATGAACCTGCTGGTTAATTTTCTTTGCACATCATGACATGAAGGAAGAATGCTTTCTAATATACTTTCTTCTCTCCATAGAGTATCCATGGTGTTGGGGAGCTCCATGAAGGATTGACTGGTTCTTGTTCTGAAAAGCCTTTCAACTTTCTTGACCAGACTGAAAGCTTCATGTGATGGCCGACACAGAACTCCTGGTTTGAATTCCTTCAGTGTCAGTAAGGTACCATGCTCTCCTTCCAGAGTCTCATCATTTTGCTTAATTGAACTTGAGCATCCATCACAGATGTTTGGTGACTTTATTTACTATGCATCCTATAAGATGGTACAGAATACAGGTTTCACTGTTGGTGAAATCAGGACCTGTGTTTCCAATCAGCTGCTCCACACTTATGCCAGGACGGTGAAATGTCTCCTTAATGTCCAGGAACTCTGCCAGAAGACAGAAGACACGGAGTGGCGAGAGGACATCAGATCAAACCAGTGGTTCACCTGCTCCAGAAACCAGGCTGTTGTCAGGTTGGAGGGATGTCGCTGCTTCTACTCCACCGTATATTTCAGACCTGCACTTGCTGACTTGCTAAAAACATGCATTGCAGGCTCCACCTTCATTTTCTTAAAATGACTTGGCTGAAGAGTTTTTTTTTTTGGTGAGATTTGGTGTAATTTTCAGAGGCATTTCTTCCTGAAAATCATCCAAATCTTTCAACGGACCCAGTGAAACTTCATTGTGTTGAAGTCCCTCTTTTAGCACAATGTCTGGTGGAATTATAAAAGTCTGTCCACGAACCAGGGCACTCTTCAAATTCTTTACCAGATGTGGGACATCTGGCATGAAGTAAAGCCTTTTATCTGGTCTTGCTGGGTGTTGGACAGATGTTTTGATGTGGCCCACTCCAAATGCCCGCCACATCGCTCTGTTAGCACTGCCCATGTCAGTAGTGATGTTTAGCACGAGAAGGCCTATGGAAGCTGCTCTTTCAATGATTTCTATAATGAGTGGCTTATAATTTGACCCATTGGTAGAATTGCCACTGAAATGGTAAGACACCACTTGCTTCCATCTTGTTGTGCTTCCTGTATGTAATTAATAAATAGTATAAATAAAAGTACTTCATTAAAGCTTGATTTATATATTTTATAATAAATCGTATGGTAATTTATTTTTACACAATTAACACTTATTTTGTCATCAGTTATTATTTAACTAGAAATAGTTTCATTTAACATTTTAATCAATTAATTACAATTTTATAATAGTTGTCTGACTACAAGCACAATCAACTGTTATAGATCCAGGTACAGGTAATTGGTTTCCATATAAAATGAAAAGTAGAACAATTATATCTTCTACAGAAATGTTCATTCCAGATCTAAAGTAAGCTGGAGCACAGTTGAACTGCTGTCATGGAGGGCAAGGTGGAGCATTTCATGCTAGCTTGCAGAGAACAACAGAAATAGCTTTAAAGCTGTTTATATAATTGGTGTTACTCCAGTTTTTTTTACGCGTGCCTGTAGAGTGATATTAGTGATATTAGTTTATTTCCTTGCACATTTCTTTGACAGTTAAACATTTTGAGCCCTAATTGAAAATGTTTGTGCAGATTAAACTTACAACACTCAGTTTTGTCTACCGTATTCTCCGGTGTATAATACGCACTTTTATTGCTCATTTGAATGTCCTGCGTATTATACACCGAAGCGTATTATCTATGGATTTTTTCCCATATTTTTAGACCAATTTTTAGCTCTGATTCGCCGTTTTTCATTTTGGCCAAAAATGGTGCAGTACCAGTTTCGGCCGCTATGGGCGCTAATGCGCCCTGTAGTCTGTTTATTCAAACTGTTTAAATTCATGCTGAATAGCAAATGTTATTCCAAAATGTTATTCATGAAGGATTTCTCTTCTCAAACCTGCAGTGAAGATTCAGTGACACTGTTTATCTCATTTTAGTTTGAGCTCAGGACAATCTCCTCAGAAGATACTTTTGTTTTTGTCCTAATTAATATTCAGATGAACAATATCTGTTTTTGCTATTATCATTAACATAGGTCCCATATGTGACGCTTTAATGACGTTGTTTTAACCAAACCAACAGGTTAACAGTGTTGTGTGTAGTGTTAAGATCAGTTTTTATCATAAAATGCTGACATCTGAAACTAACACTTTATCTTTATGACAATTTGTAATGTTTGATTCAAATTAAAAGTAATAAAAGTATTACTGTCCCTTCAGGAATAACTCCCAAAAAGTTCATTACTGAGAGCGATCAGAGAAGTGTTTCTGAGGTCACGGTTGTATCACTAGTTTCAATGGGTTTGGCGCCATCTAGTGGCCATAAAAAAGACTGTCACGGCAGCGCGTATTATACACCGAAGCGTATTATCTAAGGGTTTTTCTGATTTATTTCCAAAAATATGACAAAGCGTATTATACACCGGAGCGTATTATACACCGACGAATACGGTAGTTGTGATGACTGTCTAGTTGTGATGACGTTGCTCTTGCTGACTTGAGATGATGTAATTAATAAACAGTATAAATAGTAAAAGTACTTTATTTCATTCATTCATTCATTCATTCAACCTTTATTTATACAGGCTAGCCTCGTTGAGTCACGGGGACTCATTTACAAGAGGGACCTGTCTCACTCACACCAAACAACCATCCACTCTCACACTCACACCTAGGGTCAATTTAGAGTCACCAATCAGCCTAACAAGCATGTTTTTTGGTCTGTGGGAGGAAACCGGAGTACCCGGAGGAAACCCACGCATGCACGGGGAGAACATGCAAACTCCACCCAGAAAGGCCCCGGACCGGGATTTGAACCGGCAACCTTCTCGCTGAGAGGCAGCAGCTCTACCAGTTGTGCCACCGTGCTGCCCATGCTTGTGTTACATTTTACATATTTTATAATTGTTTCGTAATTTATTTTTGCACAATTAACACTTATTTTGTCATCTGTTATGATTTTAACTAGAAACAGTTTCATTTAAATTAACATTTTATTGAATTACTATTTTACAATAGTAATCAGGCTACAAGCTCAATCAACTCTGTTATCCAGGTACTTGGTTGCTAAAAAAAAATAGAACAATTATATAATGTGCAGAAATGAAAAAAATCATCCTAGACGATCTTAAGGTAAGCTGGATCAGATCTGGAGCAGATATGAACTTCTGGCATGGTGGACAAGGTGGAGCATTCTCATGCAGAAAACATCAGAAATAGCTTCATAATAGGTGTTACTCTTTTTTTGTTTGTTTGCTTTTTTAACATGTGTAACATTATAAAACACTGTTGACATGGCTATATTGATCATTGTATTGCATAGACAATTTTTTTTCTAACAAATGTGTTTACAGTCTCATTTCACTGTGATGATAAATGCATCTGCCACGTCTAAAAATGCTTTAATAAAACGCATAGTCAGTGAAATAATCAGTAATCATTTAACTAATCAGTTTGTTTATGTTGGTGAAGATTCTCAGTCGTCCAGGACATGATAAAATCAAAAAAGGCGTTCAATACAGGATCAACTGGACTTTATTTGTAGCAGAAAACGTTTCGACTTCTGTCCAGAAGTCTTTTTCAATTCTGAATGAACGGAAGCTGTGAGAACGAGAAGTTTTATACAAGCTTGTATAAAACTTCTCGTTCTCACAGCTTCCATTCATTCAGAATGTGAATGTGAAACGAGTTTCTTTAGTAACCATTGACTGATTTCATCTAAGCCAAATTAATCATAGCATTTGTCTAGTTTTATTGATTAATTTAAAACTTTGAGGCAAACAGAAGGTCTGAAATAGAATCCTCCATCTTCTTTCTTAGGGTTGTGTAAACAGTCAAAAAAGACTTGTTGGCTGAGGACCACTAAAATTCCCACCTTTATTTAAATACAGTTGCATTGATTGGATAAACCAGTCCAAACACACACCTACTATGAAATTTAAAAACCTGCCGCTCACGCTTAGTTTTTTTTTTTTTGGAAGACAGGAAGAAAAGAAGACAAGGGGAAAAGAAGGAGGGAATAACCAACAAAGTCCTTGCTCAACAATCCAGGTATACAATCCAACAATTTTCAGTCAGGTCATCCATGACCTGACTGTAATTTGTTGGAAGGAGGGAATAAGATCAGGAAAAGAAGAGAAAATAAAAAGAGAAGAAAAAAATCAAGACAGTAAGGCCTGTAGACCAGAAATGTCTGGTTTCATTCAGCACAGTAAATAAAGCTAGTCAAAACTTGAAGTTAAATTCCGACATTTTGAGCACATCCTCCTCCTCGAAGAATCAAACCACTCCAGAACCTCTGATGCCGGGTACCCACCAAACGCGTCTTGAGCGTCAAAAACGCTCTTGCCGCACCCTTTTGGCCGCTTTTCACCAGAATCTGTTCACACTGAAGACGCGTCTGATGACGCGCAGTGGGAGGAGCATCTGGCTCCTTTTCCGGTCAGGTAACTCGGGTTTGTTTTGTTTTTTTGTACACCAGGCAGATGAAATCAGTTGTTCGTGAGCCTCATTACTACTTGAGAGGGTTTTCTACGAGCCAAACTGCAGCTCCGAAAGTCTTTGTTGAGATTAAAACTTTTTTTTTTAATGTTTGGGGTGATCGTACGCTCGAGCGGACAGCAGCAACTGTAAAAATGCCAAGTTTCTTACCGGAGGCTGGTTTCTTCATGGAGGCTCGTTGGGTAAGTTTAAAAAGTTTTTTAAAAAAAAGTCCCGTCGTCGTTGCGTCATCACATAGCAGAGGCTCTCCCGATTGGTTGCTGCGACGCGTCGAGCAGCCAAAGTTCAAATATTTGAACTTTGGCTGCTCAACTAGTCGGCTACTTCGGACGCGTCGCGTGCGCGGAAAAGAACTGCCGTGCATTGCAGCGCCGCTTGAAACACTCAAAACGCGCCGCGTCATGCCTCACCGCCCCTCGCCACGCCTCAACATAGACTTTCAATGTAAACCGGCCGCTTCCGCTGCCTGAAACGCGTTTGGTGGGTACCCGGCATGAGGCTTCACAGAGTCAGATGCTGTTCTGACCTCAGCCGTATCAGCCTGTGTGCTGACCAATGAACCGAGAACCAAGGATCCCAGCTTACTACCTGAACCAGCTGCAGAGAGAGACATCCATCTCTAATGGCCAACAGGAAACTTCAGAAGATCTTCCACTTCCAAAATCTCATACTGGATCCAGCCACTCACCTGCCTGGTATCTACCATAGAAGCTGAACAAAATTCTATGACTCAGTAGAACAAATACCAGTCTTAACATTCGCTGGTGACCATGATGCTTTCAAGTTATAAACAGCAGTCCAATTCAATGAATATTTGATGTTTTCCAATTTTAGTTTTTACCAACCTTATATTTTACTTTGATTTCAATGAAAGCTTCCCCCTCAGTTTTTAATGGGTGCAATTCCAATTTTTGCCTCAAAGCAACATCTTTCTCATCCACAAGATATTATGTTTTGATTTACTTCAAGTTTACACATTAGGATAATTTCTGAACACTTTTCACAATGCATATTTCAACATAATGGTATGTCTTCCAGTTATTTAACAGTCAACAATGGTGTACCACAAGGCTCAGTCTTAGGATCCACCCTCTTTACAATCTACATAAGTAATGTAGGTCAGAGCATCCCAGATGCATCCTTACATTTCTATGCTGATGACACAGTTGTTTATTGTCGAGCTAAAACAGTTGCTAAGGCGTTGCAGCTTTTGCAATCTGCTTTTGTCATCATCCAGTCAGATTTGTTCTGTCTCAAACTTGTCTTAAATGCTGATAAAAACCAAAGGGATGCTTTTTTCAAACAGGAAGTCGGTCCCAGCAGTTCTTCCTCTGATTTTATCCTCAAAGGGTGTCCCTATTGAGTTTGTTGATTCCTATAAATATTTGGGTATCTTGGTCGATTCACATCTCTCTTTTAAACTCCACGTGGAAAACCTAGTGAAGAAACTGAAAGTTAAACTGGGTTTCTTTTTCAGAAACAGATCATGTCTAACACTGAATGTTAGGAAACACCTTGTATCTGTGACTTTCCTTCCCTCCATTGATTACGGTGACATTCTCTACATGAATGCTCCTACAAGCACCCTGCGGATGTTGGATGTTGTCTATCATGGTGCACTAAGATTCATAACTGGCTGTGATTATCGTACCCACCACTGCACCCTGTATTCACTGGTTAACTGGACATCATTAACTTCACGCAGACTCTTCCACTGGTACATTTTCATCTTTAAATCACTTCTTGGTCTGCTGCCTTCATACTTTGTACATCTGCTACGCGTCTCTGCATGAGTGCAGTTACAGCGTGCGCTCTCAGGACATGATTACCTGCAGTGTTCCCTCAGTGAGGATTGAACTTGGCAAAAGAGCCTTCTCCTACTCTGCTCCTGCTTCCTGGAATATCTTACAAAAATATCTGAAGTTCTCGACCTTGACTTCTCTAAATGACTTTAAGAATCTGTTGGACTCCTGGCAAGAACCAATGCAGACATGTTCCTGTTTTTAGTTTTCTACATTTGCCTAATTAGCTATCTGTTGTGCTACTTTGACATCTTTTTTAACTTGTTTAAAAAAATCTGTATGCCTTTTTTATGATTGTCTATTGTTGTCGCTGTTGTTCACTGTTTTCAGTTTTCTTTGTTGAAACCAGGTCTCTCTTGTAAATGAGTCCCCGAGGCTCAATGGGATTAACCTGCCTAAATAAACGTTGAATTAATATTTTCCACAACTTGATATTATAGTCCTATCAGTCAATAATCGTCACACAAACTGTGTGTGTGTGTGTGTGTGTGTATGTGTGTGTGCGTTGGTGCAAGCGTATTGGCCCGCCTATGCGCCAGACTACGTACCGACATTATCGGGACATTTGGTATTAGCCAGCCTTTGCCAATGTCTGGATAAAACACAGATTGTATCCAAATATATTAATATGTAAACATTGTTTTTTCTCATCAATATCAGCGTAACTTGTGGCTAATAGGCTGCCTGGATGAGTTGGAGTGTGCTTTAACACTTAAAATTGTTTTAATAAAAAGTTATTTACATTTATAAAATTGGCTGGCTACGCACCTCCCAGGGTATTTGTGTGTGGTGTGTATGTTTTTGTGTATCGGTTGCATTTATTGCAGCCGTGTGTGTGGCTCACTGACACACATGGCGCCAAACTGCAACGCCCCTCCTCTCGTGATGTGGAGACCGCGCGAAACTCCAACGCCGCCCCTCCTCTCGTGATGTGGAGCATAGACCCTGTAGTGGGCGGGGGCTCAGGGCGGGGCCTCAGGTGACCGAGTTTTTAAAAGTTAAAGCCCCTTGAGCTTACACGTGCAGAGTTATGGCGTCGTGTGTTGAGTGCATGTAGGTGAGCGGAGATTATTTTTGGAGAGCGATTTAAATAAAATTTTGCAGCGGTAGGTGGACAGAGTGTCAGAGTGTATTGACTTCATTCAGGTAAGAATTAAAAAAATTTTTTTGTTGCTTTTGATGACATCATCTCAAGGAAATGTTAACCTAATCCAGTAGTAACGTGACTTTAACCGCAGCGTCACAAACTGTGAAGACTGTAGAAAACTTTATCAACATTTAGATAAATTAGGAAGTATCTGTGCATGAGTTTTGAGTGCGTGAAGAAAGACGCAGCTCAAACTAGCTGCGGCTAGCGTTAGCATGTAACGTAACTTCACTTCAGAAGCGTGACAACCTTTCAACGCTGTTGAAAACTTTTATAGACATTTATATAAATCAGCGATACTATATATGCATCACTTGTGGATGTTTTTAGTGGTTATTTAGAGTCTTAACGCGACGAAGACAAAATTAAACGCACGTCGCGTTAGCGTCACTACCGTGAACGTGTCACGTCACAATAACAGCGTGACTAACGCTGTAATTTAACATGCGTTAATAGGGTAGAGGGGTTTTAATGTTTCCAACGTCATTTTTCTGCTAATTCTGCTCTTTTTTTTTTTTTACCTCTGAGCAGTGAGCAGACGGACGAACTGCGTCGTTACGTCATCACGTCATCACGTTGCAGCCTCGTTACGTCATCACGTTGACTGCAGTTTTATGTAGGTATAAGAATACTGTTGTTGGAATACTGAATACTGAATAATACAGAATACTGTATAAGTGTATTGTATAAACTTGAGAATTGTTTTTTAACTTTTTCATATTTTTACATGTACAGGTTTTCAGCTAGTCCAAGAGGTCATTTGGTATTTGGTGAGTCAAACATCCCGCCTTCCTGAAAACAGACAGATGGATTCTTTACTGACTGAGGTCCACGCTTTATCCATCCATCCATGCATTCATCCATCCATCAAACATCCATCCATCAAACATCCATCCATCCATCATCCATCAAACATCCTACCTTCCTAAACCCAGACATATGGATTCTTTACTGACTGAGGTCCAAGCTTTATCCATCCATCCATCTATCAAACATCCATCCATCCATCAAACATCCATCCATCCATCCATCAAACATCCATCCATCCATCAAACATATATCCATCCATCAAACATCCATCCATCCATCAAACATCCTGCCTTACTGAACCCAGACAGATGGATTATTTACTGACTGAGGTCCACGCTTTATCCATCCATACATCCATCCATCCATCAAACATCCACACATCCATCCATCCATCCATCCATCAAACATCATCCATCCATCATCAAACATCCTGCCTTCCTGAACCCAGACATATGGATTCTTTACTGACTGAGGTCCACGCTTTATCCATCCATCCATGCATTCATCCATCCATCAAACATCCATCCATCAAACATCCATCCATCCATCATCCATCAAACATCCTACCTTCCTAAACCCAGACATATGGATTCTTTACTGACTGAGGTCCAAGCTTTATCCATCCATCCATCTATCAAACATCCATCCATCCATCAAACATCCATCCATCCATCCATCAAACATCCATCCATCCATCAAACATATATCCATCCATCAAACATCCATCCATCCATCAAACATCCTGCCTTACTGAACCCAGACAGATGGATTATTTACTGACTGAGGTCCACGCTTTATCCATCCATACATCCATCCATCCATCAAACATCCACACATCCATCCATCCATCCATCCATCAAACATCATCCATCCATCATCAAACATCCTGCCTTCCTGAACCCAGACATATGGATTCTTTACTGACTGAGGTCCACACTTTATCCATCCATCCATCAAACATCCATCCATCCATCCATCCATCCATCAAACATCCATCCATCATTCATCCATCAAACATCCATCCATCTATCTATCCATCCATCTATCAAACATCCGGCCTTCTTGAAACCAGACAGATGGATTCTTTACTGACTGAGGTCCACGCTTTATCCATCCATACATACATCCATCTATCAAACATCCATCCATCCATCCATCAAACATCCATCCATCCATCCATCAAACATCCATCCATCATCCATCCATCAAACATCCTGGCTTCCTGAACCTAGACAGATGGATTCTTTACTGACTGAGGTCCACGCTTTATCCATCCATCCATCCATCAAACATCCATCCATCCATCCATCAAACATCCATCTATCCATCCATCAAACATCCTGCCTTACTGAACCCAGACAGATGGATTCTTTACTGACTGATGTCCACGCTTTATCCATCCATCATCAAACATCCACACATCATCCATCAAACATCCATCCAAACATCCACACATCATCCATCAAACATCCATCCATCAAACATCCATCCATCATCCATCCATCAAACATCCATCCATCTATCCATCCATCTATCAAACATCCTGTCTTCCTGAACCCAGACAGATGGATTCTTTACTGACTGAGGTTCATGCTTTATCCATCCATACATACATCCATCCATCCATCTATCAAACATCCATCCATCCATCAAACATCCAGCCTTGCTGAACCCAGACGGATAGATTCTTTACTGACTGAGGTCCACGCTTTATCCATCCATCCATGCATCCATCCATCCATCCATCCATCCATGCATCCATCTATCAAACATCATCCATCCATCCATCAAACATCCTGCCTTCTTGAAAACAGACATATGGATTCTTTACTGACTGAGGTCCACGCTTTATCCATCCATCCATGCATCCATCCATCCATAAAACATCCATACATCCATCCATCCATCAAACATCCTGCCTTCCTGAACCAGACAGATGGATTCTTTACTGACTGAGGTCCACGCTTTATCCATACATCCACCCATCCATCCATCAAACATCCATCTATCCATCATCAAACATCCATCCATCAAACATCCTGCCTTGCTGAACCCAGACAGATGGATTCTTTACTGACTGAGGTCCACGCTTTATCCAACCATCCATGCATCCATC
>JBBPBX010001460.1:70070-81599 GCA_038048925.1 Garcialebias charrua
GTGTTTGTGTGTGTGTGTGTGGGGGGGGCTGTTACGGCATTAAGTGACAGCCACTGATGTGCAGAGATCCTGCAAGCAGAGACTTTTTGGAGGAAGAAATTGTTTACTAGAGTATAAATCGAGAGAGAGAATTTATATGCATACTTTGACGAAGTAAGATATATGCTAACGGGAAAAAAGTCTCAGTCAGAATGAAAAATGCCCATCACTCGCTGTTGCCTTGGTAACCCTGTTTTGGATTCTATGTGTGAACCTCAATGGGGGGGTACCTGTGGATTTGAGTCATGAATGAGGATGTTTAGTCCATTCCCCTGGTCTTACTGTGGAAAGGTGTCAAGTTTAAATGGCAATAAGGATTATGTACGTGTTGAGGCTTCGGATGACATCATGTTTTGATTGTCAAAATGTCAAGCGCCGATCTGTTCTGTTGGAGAATTAGGATTACACGGAGAGATTAATGGCTGCTTTTAAAGGCCAGTGAGTTTAAATGTGTGGAGTTAATCAGGTTGTCAGGATTATACTCTTGTAAATTGAACCGTGGTGGGATTTTCCGAGCAAAATATTTCACGAACCACTAGACAAATTTGTATTTAACTTGCAGAAAATAATAATTGGATGCACATCTATAACTATCTAATGTTTGAATTTAGCCCAATTCAAGATAGCTTCCATGCCAAGAACACGCAGTTTGCTATAAGTGAGTCATTTTAACACTGATATAAGAGTGTGCAATCCTCAAGACATATTGTGTGTGCAAATACATTTTGAGTTTTTTCCTTTTAATTTTGCCATTAACTATGTGGAGTCTTTCAGGAAATAATGACTAAATGTAGCTCTACAACTGATTAACTTTAGAAATTGGCCCAATTTAGGCTGGCCACCAAAACCAACTACCTTAGAAATCCATTATCTATAATCTATATCTAATAATAGCCATAGAAATGGGTATTATTTACCGTAGTCAGTTTTACAGATATCTGGTAAAATTAAGTGAGGCTGTGGTTATATGATTCACAACACAAATTTCAATTTCCACTGATTGCAGGAGATTTATGCTTAAACCTTTAACATGCACATAGAAGGATCTGAAGGTGGAAGTGGTCTCCAGCTACAAGTACGTGGGTGTACATCTGAACAACAACCTCAGCTGGGGTAACAACACCACCAGCCTGAGCAACAAAGCTCATCAGAGACTCTACTTCCTCAGACGGCTGAGACGAGCTGGTCTGAGTAGCCCAGTCCTCACCTCCTTTTACAGGTGTGCAGTGGAGAGCATCCTGTGTTCCAGCATCAATGTGTGGCATGGAGGCTGCACAGCTGCAGAAAGAAAAGCTCTGCAGAGAGTGGTGAAGGCTGCACAGAAGTCTGTTGGTCACACACATCTACATCTCCAGATGCAGGAAGAGGGCCACCTGTATCATAAAAGACCCCAATCACCCAGCACACACACTCTTTGCCCCGCTCCCCTCATGCAGGAAGTTGTGGAACATTAAGTGTAGAACCACTAGACTGAGGAACAACTTCTACCCTGAGGTTGTTAGACTTGTGAATTCCCAACCTTGATTATCACTGTAATGCTACTTTAAATGGAGATTTGACACTATCTGTGCTGCTGATTATCTATGCTGCTGATTATCTATGCTGCTGATTATCTGTGCTGCTGATTATCCATGCTGCTGATTTCTTATCCTTAAGCTGCTGTATTCTGCTCACAACAGACTCATGTTCAGGCTGCTGTTTAATACACCGTATTGTTTTACATTATTATGGTTTAGCATATATATTAGACCCTTGTACAGTACAGGTAGTCCCCGATTTACGAGCGAGATCCGTCACAACGAGGCGCTCGTAAACCGGAAATCTCGTAATTTGGAACGGCCGCCATTTCTCTCGTAAATCCGGAATTTCGCTCGTAAATTGGAACGGTTTTCGCTAGCGCGACTACAAACACTCTATTTTCATCCAAAAACTGCTTATGAGTGCATAAAAATGATCGGAAACGTGTGTTCATATGCTTATCTAACTAACTGTGGTGAAAAAACACATGAAAACTCAGTATTTTTTTCGTTTTTTCCAAAAATTCGCAGCTCGTAAGTCTGGAACCTCGCAGATCAGAGCGCTCGTAAATCGGGGACTACCTGTATATTGTTTCCTTTTAGACTTTATATTTTTGCTATTTTTTTATTTTTTGTTATTTTTTTGTATCTAGAACCTTGAGTACCGTACACATTTTCATTCTACCTCATGTACCACACATGTGATGCATATGACAATAAAGAACCTTGAACATTAACTGTTGGAGTCAGCCTTGTGGTTTTGTTAGCAAAATGCTTAATAAAACACTAAACAGATTTCAATCAAACATTCAGAAATATGCATCTTCATGTACAAACATATAAAATGGCTGCCACAGCTGATCAGCATTAACCCACACAAAAATGGTGTTAAATCAGTCAATTTTATATGTATTGGGATAAAATCTGCTGTGGTAGTAGCTGAGAGTTATTCACAACACATGCCCTTAGTGAGATATAAACGCTGATTTCAAGGTTTGACCGAAATAACTATGACTCATTTTTCATCAGAGGATGATCTTAGTTTAACGTAGCGCAAAAGTGGTGGGTAACGTTCATTCCTTCAAGAAATGCAGGTCTTATGTTAGTTAGTGTTAGTTTTCTTGTTTTATTTGGAGAAATACTGGGAAAGCCACCTGAGCTAAAGCTGTGCTAGTAGTTATCAATAGCCAAGCTGCCAACATGTTTAGGACTCATTTGTTGACTGAGCGCTGCAGCACTCCAAAGGTTACCACGGTGTCACCATTTCAAGTGAAAAAGCCTTTTGCCCCTGGTGTTGTTATCCACCCGCACATCCACCCTTTCACACACAGTCATGCTCCAGCCTATTCCCAGGTGTAGCTGCATTGCTGGGTCTTTTCTTACAGAAAGGTTCAGCTCCCACGACTCAGAAGGTCAGAAACATTAGCTGCTTTTCTATCTCTGCCAGAACCCCCCACCCCGCCCCTCCACACAAACCGCTCTCCTTCTGGATCTTTCTGTTTCTCTGGGCAACGTCGGATAAACAGCCGGATAAGTGAGAACGGGCATTATGAGATTTGTCGGCTCAGTTATTGAATGTCTTTGTTTAAACTGCTTTAATTTGCATATCAGGGATGTTTTTGAAACTTTTAAAGATGGCCACCACAGCCAACTGGTCATCAGAAACTCAAAAAAGACTTTTTCTCACCCAGTTTGACTCCTTTTGGTTGTCTCCAGAAATTAATCAGTTGTAGATGTACATTCAATAATTGCTTTCTCCGAGTTTTATGTAAATCCCTCCACTAGTTGATATATTTTGCTAACAGTCAACTGAAGGACAGTGTCACAATTTTACTATTTTATGCTTATGTCTAATATTATATGTTTCAGTGTTTCAATGTTTAAATAGTTACTGTTACACCGAGGGACTGAGAGAAACGAAATTTCAATCCTGTGTATGTCCTGTACATATTGCAGTTCTGACAATAAAGTTGACTTTGACTTTGACTTTGAACACAACCACACATGGACTCAAGTATGATTGGTCATCTTTCATGATGGCAGGTGATAATATTTACATACTTTGTACTTTGATTAATGCTAATAATTACATGTACTTTTACAGTGACTTTGTTTACGCAATTTAATTTAGTTTTATTTTAGTAAATTTTATTGCAGGTCTTTATTCCATGCTTTAATTTTATTGTCTTATTTTAATTTAATATTCATGTATTTTTTATTTGCAAATGTTGCTCCATAAAGACTAAAATGGCATTTATGAAGCAGTTCCCATAATTATCAGAATAAAGAAACTGGCCACAGTTATAATGTTATTAATGTTATGTGCTTAAAATAGGAAACTCACATTTATACATAATGCATATACAGTATTTGTTTTGTTACATATTGTATGCTACACAAATAATAAATATTTTTTATTCTGATGTCATTATTCATGTATATTTCGGTGATGGCAGTTTATCTGTTGTATTATTGTCAATGAAGCTTGGATACTTTTATGGAGGACTAAGAATTTGATGCACTACCAGAGAATAACATAAAGGCTTCTTGTAAAGAAAAAGGTATGTGTGCTGACACACAATGATAATATATAATAAAAAAATAGGGGCAGAGATGATGTATGGGTTTATTTGACCTAAACATATTTTCTTTTGTCATCATGTCTAATCTTTCTTAGCCTCTCTGTTAGTTACTACCACAGCTGTTTGATTTTACAGTGCTTTTCTTTTAAACGTAAAATTTTCATTGTCAAAATGTTTGCAGCAGGGGCGATTCTAGAATCTGCCCCTTAGGGGTGCTTAGCCCCCAGTGTTGGCAATGGCACTTGGCTTTAACAACGCGGTGGCCATTGGCATCAGAAGCATTTGTAATGCAACACCCAATATTTTGTAACTGTCATCTGAAATCCATGATCATCTATTTTGTCTTCTTCACATTGATGTGAAGGTTGTTCTTCACGCACCAGCTCTCCAGATGTTCCACCTCCTGCTTGTAGCTGGACTCATTATTGTGATGCCTCCAACCACTGTTGTATCGTCTGCAAACTTTACAATATTACAGCCTGGAATGGTAGATGTGCAGTCATATGTGAGCCGAGTGAACAGGAGGGGGCTCAACACACAGCCCTGAGGGGGCCCAGTGCTGAGGGTTATGGTGGAGGAGAAGTTGCAAAATCCTAATGATGGTTTCTTTTATTTTAGGAGTGCCGAGTTATAATTTAGGGGTGCTTCAGCACCCCCCGAAAGAGGCTCAAATCACCTCTGGTTTGCAGTCTTTGCAAACTCAGGTCTAAGTGGGGAAATTTAGCTGATGTTTCAGGATATTTTCAGCCCCAGATTGTGCACTGAAGTTTCTTTTTAGCAGTAGGATGGTGTTGGAGTAAAAATAATAATAACTCAGTTCAGGGTTGTGATATCCTGATTGTTTTTAATAGATCTGGTGAACAGTGGAGGTCTACAGCAGAACTGCAGAAATGAAAATGAGGCGTACGGTTTGGCCTCTGGAAGGGAAGCTCACATGGAAGAGAAGAAAGGACGGCACACACGGCGGAATGGGGCACTAATTTTCTGGCTGATGCCCATTGTTGATGTTGTTGACAGCACAGTCACCTGCCGGCTCGCATGTACGGCGTTCACCAGCAGATTCCAGCCCCTAATTGGAGCCATCAGCTTCACAACATAAAAACAAAACAAACGTGTCTGTTATCTCGTCATCTCCGTGTCTGTGTTCAGTATCTTTCTCCGTGTTTGTGCCATAAATCACTGACTCTGGGCTTTTTTATTTTTTTGAGCCATCACAAAACAATGTTGCTTGGCAACAGCAGCACCAGAAACTTGGAGCTACGTACATTTGCAGTGTATGGAAGGTCAGAGAGTAGAGAGGGTAGAGCGAATACGTGACAGCGTGGAAACGTTGAGGGACAGAGAAAAGCCTTTTCCTTATCCATCATTCTGAAAGGCAGTGACGGCAGGTACGATGGGACATTTTTATTTTTTCATTCAACCTTTATTTAGGCAGGTTAATCCCATTGAGCCTCGAGGACTCATTTACAAGAGAGACCTGGAAAAATAATTATAAAGTATAAAAATTATAAACTGTTCTGCTCAGTTTTGTCATCAAGTTTTAAACCTAATCCAGTACTTGATACACTTCTGAATTCTTTATGGGGAAAAAATAGGTGTGTATAGTATATTATCAGAGAATGGCTGACAACTTTATTGTAGCTGACACAAGTACAAATTTAAAGTATCATGCCCCATATTTGGGACACAGTTTGTTCAACTTATCCTGTAATCTCACTTACATATTTTACAAACATTTGAATGAATTTTAAATTAATTTTTATGTTGGTGTATTATGTATTACTTTTTGATGTCCCATGATTTATTATATTGTGTCAGCAAGCTAGAGTCTTGATTGAAATGTTGAATGAAGCCAGCAGAGTCATAGAAGTATTTGTATTTCCCAGTATCATCATAGGCGATAATGTTTTTGCCAGTCAGTGTGTGTTGTTGAATGTTTGTCTGTTAGCAAAACATCCTATAAGCCACTGGACAGATCTACAACTGATTTTTTTTTTTTTTTTTAAGATGATACAGCTAACTGACCTTGGGCAACCCAAAAACATTACAACTTTTCCAGATATTGAGCAAAACTCTGATGTGGTAGTAGTGCATGGTAATTCACAACAAACACTCTGAGTGCAAATGCATCACACGAGAGTTTGTATTATTTCATTGGATTTTCAACTGCTATAACTGTCATTTCTCAGCAGAGCATGTTCTTAGGTTAGAACATTTGTATTCAAGGTTCAAGGTTCTTTATTGTCATTCTCATCACATGTGGTACATGAGGTGGAACAACGTTGTGTACAGAGGGTCCCAGTTACATCCAACAACAGCAAAAATATAGCCTGGTTAAAACCAGACCCTTGTCCTTCACTTCGCTTCGTACTAGGGTCTGGGACTTCTCCCATAGACAACGATTTCTCCGGTAGATTTTTGACCGGACCAATCAGAGAACAGAAGGCGGAGTTTTGTTAGTTTAGCCTGGCGAGGTCCAGGGCAGGCTAAACTATTCAGATAAATAGCTCAGAAACCACTCGGTGGATATTTTTTCTGCTACCAGTGTGTAATTATATGGCTCTAATTTACTGACTGTTGGCCTAGATGAAACATTTGAGATAAAATTCGATTTTTTATAATTTATTTTCGTAGCGCACCCGAGGCTGTTTGGAAAATGTCAAACCGAAACAATTTAAATCCAGCAGATTTGACCATTTCGTGAATTGATTTAGGAACTGTTAAGCTCAGGAACACTTCTGATATAACGTCAGCTAAGAAATATATTTTTTCTCAGCAAAGAAATAATAGTTTTTTACCTTGTTTTCTTGAAAATTCCTTCGTGGCGGCAGCCATTTTAACTGACGACGTCAGTCGACGTCGTTCAAAACTCCGCCTTCTGTTCTCTGATTGGTCCGGTCAAAAATCTACCGGAGAAATCCTTGTCTATGGGAGAAGTCCCAGACCCTAGTACGAAGCGAAGTGAAGGACAAGGGTCTGGTTTTAACCAGGCTAGCAACAATATAAAGTGTAAAAATAAACAGTAAATAAGGATCTACAATATGAACTAAATGAACGTCCAACCAACGGTACGCTAAAAGATCTAAGATCTACGCTAGTCACTAATAGTGCAAAACAATACACCGAACAACAGCAGCATGATTTGTTGTGCTTCGGTGCAATGACAATTTTTTTTAAATTCTGATTCTAACTTTCCACCTTCCTCACTGAAAACCCTCTTTTTGATTTTTAATTATTTGAACTGTGTTTGCCCCATCCTGCCCTGATGGTCTTCCATCTCGCTTCTTCTGTGTCCCTGTTTTTTTTTTTACTCCCCCCTTTAATTTTGAACTGGTAAAATATCGACAAAACAAAAAAAGCATAAATAAAAAGGTAAATATTTCCATCAGAATATTCTGGGGGAAAAAAAAAAATGTTTGAAAAGGGAGCAGGAAGAAGTAAAGGCTTATCCAGTCCTGTCCCCAAGTTTACATTCAGGTTCCGAAATCAATATACATGTGCACCGGTGTACATAATTACATAAACACCCATAAATGTATATATAACTGTACACAGACAGACATGCATGCATAGCTATATATGTACACAAACATAAATGTACCTGCAGATACAAATTTACTCTATATCACCTAGAGATCAAAGTTTAATATGCTAACACAAAAATTAACAGCTGGATTAACATCATTTTATCTCATTCGTTTTTACACACATTCATTTTGTAATCCTTGTATTTTGAATTGTGCAATATTTTAACTTTTCTTAATGACATATGCATTGATGTGCTTTTAAGAGAACTGCGAACACAGCATTGCTTTAAATTACACTTTCCTCTCAGTTCGTACCTTCCCTCTCTACTCCAATAATTCTCAGTCGGGTCATCTGGACAGTTTCTTTTTTATAGAAAAGTTTTGCCCTCCATCCAGAGGGCCTCATCAGTCAGAGGAGTTCCAGCAAACTGTTTCCCCACCAAGCAGTAAACACCTCAAGTGGACCAACCACAGGGACAGAGACAAATTAGACAAACAACCATCCACTCGCTCACTCACACCTAGAGACAATTTAGAGTTACTACAGACTAACATGGATGCTGGTGAACATTCTCAGTCGTCCAGGACATGATAAAATCAAAAAAGGCGTTCAATACAGAACAACTGGACTTTATTTGTAACAAACAAGACGTTTCGCTTCTCATCCGAGGAGCTTTTTCACTGAATTGATAAAGCTCCTCGGATGAAAAGCGAAATGTCTTGTTTGCTACAAATAAAGTCCAGTTGTTCTGTATTGAATGCCTTTTTTGACTAACATGGATGTTTTTGGTAACCGGAGTACCCAGAGAAAACCTACGCAGCACAGAGAGAACATGCAAACTCCACCCAGAAAAGCCCCAGACCTGGATCCGATCCGGCGCCCTTCTTTCTGAGAGGCAGCCACTCTACCACCTGATCCACTGTGCCACCCTGAAACAATATATTGCACACATTTTAAACATACAAACATAACTTTTTAAGTTGTTTTGATGCACTCTTAGATCATATTGTCGTTAATGTGTACCTGGATCCACCTGAAGCACATCATTTCTCTTACATGTACAGTTTGATTTAATGCTGACCACATTTTGTAATAAAAAGGTGGGAAAGCTCCTTTAAGTTTACTGTAAACATCTTGTTGACTGACAGATTTTCTTCTGCTTCTCTGGTCTTTTCTTTCCATCGTCCCAAATCTCTGCGCTCTCTTTCGTTGCCGTCTGTCACTTTTCTAAATCCTCTTGTCCTTCATTTGTTCCTGCTCTTATGCAATAATCTGCTCTGCTATCCTGCCATCTCTTTACCTCTCTGCATCCTGCTCACAATCCTTTTCTCCCTACTTCTTGGCTCCTTCTTACTCCACAGATCATCTCTTCTTGTCATGTCTGGCTTTCACCTCTCTGCTTGCATCACTTCTCTTTGAGTGTCTATAGCCTCCTAATACTTGTTCTTTTTCTAAACCCTTCACTGCATCCATCATCTATCCAGCCTTCTGTCTGTTCTCCGAACACTCTTCATCTCCACTCCGTTTTTGTTCTTGTCAATGTCCCCAACCTTAGCATTTTTATTTTAGCTTCTTTTATTCCTCTCTCTCAGCGCCCAGCGGTCTGTGCTACGATGTTGATGCCGGACTTATTCCCCTCACTCCTCCTCCTCGTCTCTTTCCTGTTGCCGGGCTACGGTTGCCGGGCGGCGGACATTCCAGAGGACACTACATCAGAGTTCTCTGTGAGGCTGTACCATCAGCTACAGGCAGCAGGGGGTCAAGATAACATCCTTTTTTGCCCATTGAGTGTGGCTGTTGCCCTTGGTATGGTGGAGCTGGGAGCCAGGGGGGCTTCGCTGGAGGAGATACGTCAGACGGTGGGTTTCAGCCACCTGCTGCCAGGTGAGAAAATCTACTTGTCTCTTACAGAGTAAATGCCATAAAACATATGTCTAAAGTACTTTGTATATTTTTTTAAGCTTTTAGTATGAACTATGTTAAATCGTTAATTTTCAATAAAGTAATAATCCTTTCCCAGTTTCTTTTTGAGGACTGCCTAGTATAAAGCAGCACCTATTGTTATCCACCTGACAAGGGTTTCTTAGCCTTATGTCTTACTCTTCCGTCAACTTTAATGTGGCCCGAACCGCAATGTGTACCCCCACAAATGTTATATCAAAACTACCGGGTCGGTGCCGGGATGTGTGCTATTACTTTTATTGGCATTTCAAGTTACCATGGTGGCATAATTTGCAAACAAATACACCATTTTTATTAGTCGTTTTTCATAGACTATGGTTGCAAATCAGATATCCAAGATGGCCACCTGAGCTACAAAGGAAAAAACACTGTTAAAGGGGACCACATGTAAGTATTTAAAATTTTTATGTTATGTTTGTGTGCTATCTTGACAATATTAATTCATTTTAATACACAAAATAATTCTTAGATAATTAATTATACCCTTTTTAATTCTGCCATTTTTAACTTTCGTTTTGAACGACCGGTTTCTGATAGAAGTTCTGAAGTCCACGCCCTTCAACGATCTGTTTACGCCCTCTGCACAGCCAGTATCTGTAATGTGTTGTTGTTTTAAAATTAGCTCTTTTTTTATTACTCATTTGACTTACTGTTAGTGTTAGCTTAAGATAACTTACCGAAACCCGTCTGAGCGCGCCGCAATTTGCTGCTCCTTTTAGCATTAGACCACCCGAATCCGATGCTAATGTTAGCTTGTTCCTCTTCCGGTTTTCGCCAGCTCCGCTCGTTGCACGCGGAGACTTTGAGAGTTATCGCTGTTCCAGTCAAGACACACACAAAGTTCACCAAGTGTCTCCCGTAAATTAATCCGTAAGGAGAAGGTCCTCGCTGCTGCGAGGCTTCTGCCAGGCTGCTGCGAGGCTGTACAGTTGAAGCTCCGCTCCATCCGCCAGAAGAGGGTCCCGTTGACGCCGGTCCCTACGCCGGGGGTCTGCTCGTTTAATTTTTGCCGGCTGCGCGTTGGGAGCGATCGCAAATACACTAAAAATTGAACTAAAACATAAAAATAACAATTATACTTTATTTATAAAGCCATTTAAAAAACCACAGCTGCAACAAAGTGCTGTACACATGAAATTAATAACATATAAACAAAAGATGAGATGAAATCATGAAAAACAACAGTCATGTGTTTAATACAGAAGTGGGTTGAGCCTAACCAGGGGTTGCTAGGTGAGGGGCTGGACTCAGGTTGGGGTGGGTTGTCCTCTCTCGCTTTTGACGTCACAGGCGAGATTGACTTCCAGTTTATTTCAAAAACGAACCGTTTTTATCACAGTAAAATAAATCTACTTAGAGTAAATAAACCACTGGGTGCATTTTTTTGGCCTTTGGACTGTTTTTTTTATGAAGTAAATACCCAAAGTTGAGTAAAAAAACATTAAAAAGTGAATTTTGAATGTGTGGTCCCCTTTAATCTGCCATTTTTAGAGATGTTAAGCTGAAATTTGGTGTGATGGTAGCTGAGACCAATGACCACTAAATAATGAATTAAAAAATTCAAGATGGCCACCACAGCTAATTTTAAATGGCTTTAAATAAAAAGGAGTTGTGTTAACCAAACAAACTCCTTTTTATTTACTCCAATAAAAAAAAAGTAAAATTACTTCGTACCAGGTGGGAAGCGAACCCGCTTCACCCGGTCAAGATAAAAGGCTTATTAGCAGTTGGCGAACGCTCTGAGCTACAGCAGCGGACTGGATCTTTAGGTGTCCACTTTACCTCTATACCATTCAATCCTCTTAACATTCTAGCTGCACGTAGAAGTTAGAGATTATTAGTTATATTTTAAAACCCTGGCTGCGCGCAAGAGTTAGACAATATTAGTTATATTTTAATGA
>JBBPBX010001461.1:0-26493 GCA_038048925.1 Garcialebias charrua
TAACGGTTTGATGATCCTTGTCACATATTTATTTAGTTTTTTTGTGTATTTATTGTCTGAATCAATAAAAAAACAAAAAGATTTTGTCGCTGTGTTCTTTCAAATAGAAATTGATTTCACTGCATGTTCATGAAGAATAAGACAAAGCAACAGCACCACTGTTCATCCAATCATCATTTTAATGTTTGCATGAAAACATGGTGACTATGAGAACAATGGCCCTCATGCACGAATATGTTCGTATTCTTATCCTAAATTTCTCCTACTTTTGTTCGTATGAAGCGTTCGTACGAACATGCCACGTCAGATCCAACAAACTCTTCTATCCACAGGAAAAGCGTGTAAACGGGCTGCTTAAAGTTGATGGATCCCACCTGCTCTACTCACCTGCGCGTGCTCGCGTGAAGGTAATTTACATAATCTCCACCCCTCAAGACACCATATAAGGCCACGCTTCCTGCCTTCTGACAGCAGGAAGTGTCCATTCATTCAAACTCAAGAAGTAAAAGGCGTTCGGAGATCTGCTCTCATCGTCGCGCTGTGGCGCACCGCCACCCCGCCACCCCCCCTTAATTCGTACTTGTTCTGCGGCGGTGTATGGGAATTTTATGTACCTGGGTGTTAATATGAGGAGGGCTTTGATGACCAAGGGGAGCGCACGACTCACTGAAGCCTGCGCGACACACCAGACAAATTAAACTTAAAATTATAATTCTAATTCAAACAGAATAACCTATTGTCAAGAATAATTATGGTGCGTGATTTTTTTAAACCCAAAATATTTTCTAAATAACGAAATATGAAGTTATTCGTGGAGAAGATCCGTCTGGATGACAGCGGACTGACGCTCCTAAATTATACGACAGGTCCGGACCACTCGTAAATTTTGTTCGTATCTGAAGAAAATCGTAGGATACGAAAACATTGTTGAATGCCAAAAATGATCCTAAATCACTCGTACGCACAGTTTAAGAACAAATCTGTGCGTACGAACGGTTCGTGCATGAGGGCCATTGATCCTGTGTTTGTTTTCATCAACTCCCCCTGTGAGCATTGAATCTCATTATGTAACAAAACCAGAATCTGAACAAGTCCAGCTGGACTGCATCAACTCATGTTTGACTCTTCTTATTCTCAGGAGCTGAGTGTCTCCAGCTGCGTGAAGCTTCATGCAGCTGGCTTCCTCTTCTTCGGACGTAGAAGTCCCTCTGGGTGTAAATTCCTCGTCGGAGCCCATCGACAATGTTTCAAAACTCTAGATGTGTAACAGATAAAATGTCACACACTGCAGCAAAGTACAACGTCCAGCGTTCAAAGTAAGAGCTACACATAACTTATTGAAAAGGTTATACTGTACATAATTTATGCTACTTTATTACAAATACGCAAAGATTTGAGAAGCAAATAGTTCATTCTTACCGGTGAATGCGCCATTGCAACTGTGTTTACTAGCATGCGCGTTCACGAGACAGGTCATGCCGTGGAGGAGGAGCTAAGGAGGCGGAGTTGCAGGTCAGCCAGGGAGCAAGGGGGAGGGACCAGAAAGGTGTCTGTTCAAAAATTTTCTAAGTGCCAGCGTGTTACAGAAACTGCAGAATGCAGCTTTAATGAAAGAAAGTACAGTATACTGGTTTAACCACATGACATGTCTTCATTTATAGGCAAGAGAAAGAGGAAAGATCAAGGTCACACGACGTTACTGTTGGAGCAACAAAAACTGGACCGTGAACAACGAGAGGAACACCTGACTCGTCTTCTTGAGCAATCTCGTCATGCAATGGAACTGGATGCATCAGCTCGAGCTGGAGAGACTTCAGCGCTGGCACAACAGATGGCACAACAGACAGCGGTTCTCACACGGGCGATTGAGCAGGAAGAAAACATCCACATGCAGCAGATAGAACATGGTGCTGCATTCAATCAGGCATTGCTTGGAGTGCTGGGTGAAATAGCCCGTGCATTAACACACAGAAATGTGTAAGTTCTCATTAGATATATACTTATAGTGATAAATAGAAATAGATAGATATAGACACTCATTAGTTTGATCCTGTATTTTGGGTTTATTTTTTCTTTCCTATTAAAATCTTTTTTCCTAAAAGTGGTTTCATTCATTACTCCATTATCTCAACATATTTCACAGTGTTACAACACTAGGTGCTACACATAATCTACTCAAATGTTATACTTGGGTTCGATAATCAAGTCAGACAACTGTAAGAAATTAAGATGAAAACCATGGTGCACTTATTTGAACTAGCAGCAATTTTAACATCCACCCTGTAACAAACAGGCAGATTTTCAACTGAACCGTGAACTCATGCTGTCTCTGTGTTCATCCATCCATCCAACTTCCTCTTGTGCTGAGGTCGGGTCGTGGGGCAGCAGCATCACGAGGTACGGGAAAGAGCAGCATAATGAGGTATAGGAAAGAGCTCAACGTGATGAGGCTGTTGTGGGGAGGACCACAAAGATTTCCCAGCTCAACTAACAATAAACAATACATTGTTATTACATGTAATGAATTAAGCAATTAGTGTATAATGGCCCATTTAATCTAAATTATCAAGTTTCAATTCACTTTTCATTAACCATAACAAAAGATTACTATTTAAATATTATGGCATACTAACCATTGTTATTTCAGGGTAAATTAAAATCAGATTTTTTCCAAACGCGTAGCAGATTGTAAAAGTGTCACTCATTACTGGAAATTGTGATGTATTTAGAAATATAAATGACCTTGTGCATTTCAAAATAAATATAATTGGACAAAAATTTGACATTTCTAAATTTTTTATTATGAAAACATGTGTTTCAGGAAAGACAAAAAGGCAATCAAGTCAGAACTTGAATTATGCTTGTAATTGTATGTTCAGGAGGTATTCCATTAGAGCATTTCTAACATCAATTTGTTCAACTTCCTGTCGCACAGCTGCATGGGGAGGCTGTGCGGCTGCTACTGCAGGCGGTTCATCGAGTGAAGTATCATATGACTCTCCATGACTCTCACACAGATTATGAAGGGCACAGCAGGTCAGCACCATGGACTTCACAAGTTGAACATCACAGTCATTTCGTTTCAGGAGGCAACGCCATCTTCCCTTCAATCTTCCAAAAGCGTGTTTGGTTGAAGAATTGTTGTTCTGCTGTAAGCCTTCCCATGTCAGAAAAAGGTTTTAAGAGTCAGTCTTGAATGGGATAAGCTGCATCACCCAGGATGTAGTGGCCAGTATTTGCTGCACCGATAGACCTGAGATGAGCTGGGAACAGGTTTCCCTGGCTGGCTAGCTCCCACAGTGTGGACAGTCACTTTTACACACATACAATGAGAAGAGACAAATACTTAACAGGTCAAATTTCATTATCGTTTAGTATCTAGCTTCAGGTCCTTTGTCATTGTTAACATCTCAAAAAAGCCTTTAACCACTTAAATATTTATAAGTGACAACATGACACTTCAGTGAAACTGTTCACTCATCCCTTGAGCCACCATGTATCCGTGTGGAGGATGAACATAGAAAAAAAGATTGTTAATAATTTATCACCACGTGACATCAAAATGCTACAAGTCTGTGTGCAGAATGGATGAACGTTAAAAATATTAACAGTTGTTAAAAATGATGAGATATTTAACAAGAAAACTGTCAAAATGTTGCTACACAAGTGCCTCCTATAACATTTTAGATTTTAGAAAAACCTTAAATCTCATTTCAATTTCAAAGTATAGACCCTTTGATCCAACATAATTGAATCCGAAGTCAGACATATTGGAGATGTAAATGGATGAATACGAAATAAAGTAAGTGCACTTTGATGCATGCGGTTGATTTTCAACCGTTTCTGTCAAGGGGAGTTGATTTATCGAGAGCTCGGTATCTGCAGAGCATTTAACTGCATCTCAGCACGTACTTACCAGAACTCCAATCATGTTCACTTCAACACTGCAGCCCCATCTTTAAGTAATCCTGGCTGTGGGATTCCTTTGAATGGCTTCAGAGCGTCTGTGGTGTAGGGGTTTGGCAGAAATATTAATTGTTCACTGTATCTTGATAGGTAATCCCGAAGAAATAGACCAGCACTCAAGCCTAACATTACATACAGCTCTCCAGTCTTGATTAACTGCATGCCTTATCACTCAATTTTAAGCAAACTTACATTTTGTACGATCCAATTGACTTTAAGGATGTCTTTTTTTTTTGACAATTATAAAAGCATGAATTTCTACACACAAATACAACATTGTTCTGTTTACCATTACAAGTATCTCTTTAACGGTGGCACATCTAAGACTTTGACTTTAAAGGCATCAGTGAAAACACACTGTAAGCACTGAGGCGGTCCGATTCAAGGAAACAACCCATCTAACCATCTGAATGAGGGCTGAGGAAACAAACAAAGGAATCCTTTGTGGCTTCTAGCCATTTGCTGTAGTTACATCTAAAAGGGCACTTACTTGTTCATGAATTATGTCTGTGCACACTTGGAGTTTACTGCCTCTAAATTTACAATCTCAGCCTGATCAAACATTTATGTTTGGGGTCATTGCTACTGCACGACAGTGACTCAAACAGTGAGAAAAGAAGAAATGATCAGGCGAGGCTTGGCTGGCTCAGCAAAGACTGCTGTATGCATTTTTTCCCCTCGTTCTCAATTTGGCAACAACTTGGACATACTTTGTTGCTTCCCTTAGGTATCATAAAGAAGGCATTAGGCAGTAAGTGGTATTGAGAATGGTTGTGGGGAAGGGTGTAACAAGGCGTTGACTGGGAATCTTAAAGATTGAATAGGTTCAATCAAGAGTAAGACGGGTGAATATAGGATGGGACTAAGGCTTGAGAGAGATCTTAAGTGGTAGAGGAGACTGAAGGGCTTGGCATACTCTATCCAAAGCCTAACATTTGACTTGCGGTCAGGTGGTTGTGGGCTGTTCATTTTTTGACACACCTTGCATAGTCCATGAGACAGACTCAGAGGTCTTGGGAAATCCATTTTGCTACAGATACATCACCATACAGGTTTCTTCCTGCCAGGGTCTCCACTCAGTCCCTGCATCTGCAGTTTGGCTACAAATCTGTCATGAAGAAAGTGCAACACTTCTCAGCAGATACTCAATGTCTGCACGATCTCCATCCATGAGTTTTGGGCCATTTGACTAATTTTGTGTATTTGTATTGTTGTAAAGATTGATGTCCGAGCGCATTTCCGCATTGACGAACACAACCAAAACCTTACGAAAATCACAATACATTGCGCGTACAACAGAGAAAAAGTTCGGCTCAGGCTTTGTTTATGAAGGGGCGGGAAAGCTACACTGAAGACAAAATTATGTTGTTTTTTTTGTTTTGTTTTTTAACAAAACTAAGTCAATGAGAGCCAATTTTGCCACTTCAGATGGAGTATGCAAGGCCCTTGAGAGAGAAGGGGAAGACAAATTGGCTACACCCAAATCACCTTAAGACAGAGATTGAGATAAAGAATGTTTGACGAAAGACAGACAAACTGACAGGGACTGAAGGTAGAAAGAGAAGTGGTCCCAATTGATCCATATAGCCAAAGGAAGGAGGTGGGATAGGAAAAGGGGAAGTAAGATATTTAACTTCATTGAAATATTTAAAGACAAAATAAAGATAATTTAGTTCAAACACATTTGAGATTGGTAAAGGAAAAGATTTGCCCAAGGAAATGAAACTACACAAACGACTGCAGATTCTTAGCAACCTCACGACACAATTGTGGCAATCACATGTAGAAAACTAATTAATTGAATGAATTAAATGAGATCTCTGCTGCTGTTCTAATCAACTCTGTTAATCCCTTAATAGATAAAAACAAGCTGTTAAAAGGGAACAAACTTGAAATTTAAAAACTTAATATTTTGAATAATCAAATGCCTGGATAATGTTTTTTTAAAAAGACAAAACAGTAGTGCTTTCTTAAGCATATACTGTATATTCCTATCAAATTCCTATTGAAAACGTCTGTTCTGATCTTATTTTATGTAAACCATCAGCAACCAAAGTATAATTTGGCGAGTTACACTGCATGGCATCAAACACTGTAGAGGTTAAAAAAAAAATGTAAATATTAACATTAGAGGGGTTTAAAAACCAAAAACTTTAGCAACTTCTTCTTCTTCTTCTTTTGGCTTTTCCCTCTTCAGGAGTCGCCACAGCGAGTCATCAAAAAACTGCTGAACTACAGCGGGAAAAAAAGCAAAAAGAAGCTTAAATTACCAGAAGTAAATACAGAGAGCACAATTGTGCCCAATTAGGCCGAGTGAAGCAGAAATGAGCACAAAAAATGGAGACCTCTGAAAAAAGCTAGAATTGGTCAAAAAAAACTGCTGAAAATTGGCTTAAAAAATCTGAAAAAATTCTTAATTTGCCATAAGAAATGAGTGCAAAAAATGTGGAATGTGAAAATGTTAAAAANATATATATATGAACCCTAGATAGCAGTTCTCTGCTCCACACAGATGGCTGTGGTAGCTCGGTGGTTTGTGGTTGTGTCAGGAAGGGCATCCGGCGTAAAAACAATTGCCAAATCTTCGTGCGACTAGTTCGCTGTGGTGACCCCTAACAAAGGGAGAAGCCGAAAGAAAAAAGGATTAGAGCAGGGGTGGGCAACATTTTTTTCCCTAAGGGCCAAATCAAGATAATCAAAGGGCCTCAGACAATTAGAAAATATTTTTCTTTAAAACAGATAAACTAGATTTTTTCCAGTCTTTCTTGTTGTAGCATAATTAGCATGCTTGATAAAAATGTGTTTCCCCTGTAAGATTCTGTAAACCATCTTATAAAAATAGATATAAAAATACCTGCAAAATAAAAATTTAAATTAAAACAAAAATAAGTCTACCTAAAATGTGGTTTTAGCCTTTTTTAACCGAAAGCTTTTTGATGTATTTGTCCAAGATGCTTACTTTTCATTCAACCTTTATTTAGTCAGGTTAATCTCATTGAGCCTCGAGGACTCATTTACAAGAGAGACCTGCTACAAACTAAAGAATGACAACAGCAAAAGTAGAATTTCCTTAAACAATCAACAATAGACAATCATAAGAAAGAATACATTTTTTAAAAACAAATTAAAACAAAGATATCAAAGTAGCAAAACAGGTAGATTATAAGGTACTTTAGATTTCCTTGAATTTCATTGATAAAATGCAATTTTTCATCAGCTTCTTTACAAGTTGTTTTATATTCAATTAAGAATAGTGGGGGCTGGATAGAGATTGTTCAGGGGCCATTTGTTGCACACGTCTGGATAAGAGGATACATTAGCCTCAGCTGTACAACCAAAAAATAAATGAACAAATTAGGGATGCACAATATTATCGGCATGGTTTCGGTATATATTAGAGTTAAAGTTAAATATCAGACATTGGTCATTCCAACAAATTAACTCACTGATATAAGGAGCTGTTTTTGTATGACAACCCAGTGACAAGGACACCTGCAGCAGCAGCACAATGTGATGACGTCACGCAAGCCTACCTGATCTGAACACAGCGGAGAAGAAAAAGGCCAAATGTCGGCGGTGTGGAAGTTTTCTTTTTCCGTTGAGGATGTTGGAATGGATTCCGAATATTTTTGGACTATGTTGAGCCTCACTACATCGTCCCTAGTCGGAGATTTGTTCTGACATAGCCTTACCTGAGTTACAAGCTGTCTATAAAACATCGTTGAGGTGCCAATAGCTGATAACACTTGTGAGTTTTATCACAGACATTTGGACGTCATGTTAGCCCCGTTAGCATGATTAGACTCACAGCACAATGGATAGACACAAACTTTGAACTTAAAAAGGCTGTCCTTCATGCACAAGAGTGCAGAGGATCCCACACTGCAGCTAGGAATCTGGAAAAAGCCTCACAAGTGAGACATCATTGCAGGTGACTAATGATAAGTAACATTTAACACTTTAAATTTAATATAAGTTAAAGTGATACAATATGGATATCATATGGCTGTTACTGAATATATGTCACCAGTTCTTACAGCTTTGACAATTTTTTGAAGCAAATAAGCCTAAATAAGAGGTCTATGTTCTGACAAAGGAATGCATATAAAATATCGGTATCGGCATATCGGCCAAAAATCCAATATTGTGCATCCCTAAAATAAATAACCTACTAATGGACAATTTAGTAAAATTACATATAAGAAACAAGTAGAGGTGTGCCGACTTAAAAATCAGGAAGAATTAAAAGCAAAACAACCCAGATAGCTTGAACTGTCTCAGAAATAGATGTTGTAGATTGGGATATTGTCTCTTAAAAACAAAAAAATATGTATAAGTTTTAAATAGAAAACTGAATGCTTTGAGATAAATGCAAAAACTAGCAGATCAGTCACAGGACAGATAAGAGGCAACCAAAGGAGGTAGAATTAGAAAGCGAGCGCACCACAATGCTGCCGGGGATTTACAGTACAGATTTATATCAGGCTATCAATGTGCACGAGCCAGCTGAAATATAACAGCTGGCAAGCCCAGGTAAACACAGGGTATGCAGTAGGAATCTGGTGCATAAATCCAAATGGAACAAGAACAGAAGATTTCAGGCTTCTTCTTTTTTTTTTTTTTTTAAATAAAGGATTTATATTCATTGTTCTATGTTGCTTCTGCAAGTAACAAACCACAACAAAAAGGCTTAGCCAATTTGAATTAGGCAAAAGATGCAGAAAAATGGGGCGAAAACGGCGGATTTAAGAATCAAAGGCAGCAAAAACAAGTAAAGCATCTAGTCTGAAAAATGATAAAAACATGGTATATTTGAGCAAAGCGAGTCCGGGGTAATACCTACACAGGCTGCACAACAGCAGAGCACATTGTGCCAGAGTTAATCATTTTTTAAAGGTCAGCTTCTTGCTAGACAATCACGAGCCTCCATTCCAGCATGGCTGATTCGGATCTGCGACGGTGCCAGGTGGCACTCGGTCCGTGTGGTGTCTGATGAATACCGCTCATCCACCATCGACCCCATCACTCCTCACAGTCACATTCACAATCACCCGAGCTGTGTGCCTGGAGGTTTGCCATGGTGATACAGAATCACATGGTGGTGGTTCTCGATCAATGAATGAAAAATAAAATAAAAATAAAATGCTTCATGTCAGTAATTACCATACCAGTATGTAGGAAAATATTTAGAGCAACCAGTGCTGTACTATGGAAGCAGAGGACATGTTTAAACATGTATTTTGATGACATTTACTCAAAACAACTTGTTTAAGAACAACTAAAATAAAATAACTTGCTTTTTTTAGCAATGAGCAATTTCTGAATTAAAAAAAAGCATATTTCTTAAAATTATTTTGAAATCACAAATAAAAGGCACTTTTTTATATATACTACATACAGTATACTAGATATCAGGACTGTTGTGCTGTTAGCTGATTCACATCGATCACTGATCTGTTAAAAATCATCTCCGGGGTCATGACAGTGAAACTGAATGATGAAACTGCAGGTAACAAGGAAGAATCGCTCTTTTTTTTTAGTACATCTTGTGAGAAAGCAACGCTTGCTTGCATTTTTTTAAATAAAATGTGACAAAAACACAAGTTTTGTTTAAGGTAACATCACATTGCCTGGAGTGTGATCTGTGGTGAAAATAGGGAACTGGTGGAAGATAATTTGGAGAGGTGGAGGTATGCAATTGAATGAAGAGGAATGAAAGTCAGCCGTAGTAAGACAGAGTATATGTGTGTGAATGTGAGGGAGGAGGTGGAACAGTGAGGCTACAAGGATCAAAGGTCACAAAGGTGCGGGACTTCAAGCACTTGGGGTCCACTGTCCAGGAAAATGGAGTGGATGGAGAAAGGTTTCAGGAATGATTTGTGACAAAAGGACTTTGGCAAAGGTCAACATTTAAAAGATAGTGGTGAGACCAGCTATGTTGTATGGTCTGGAGACAGAGACATGGACAAAAAGAAGAACTGGAAGTAGCAGAAATGAAGATGTTAAGGTTCTCCTTAGGAGTGACAAGGATGGATAAGATTAGGAATGAGATCATCAGAGGTACAGCACATGTTGAACAACTGGGAGATAAAGTTAGAGAGGCCAGAATGAGATGTTTTGGACATGTCCAGAGGGAGGACAGTGGTAGGTATATTGGCAGGATGTTAGAAATGCAGCTGCCAGGAAAAAGACAAAGAGGCTACTAGAGCAACCAGTGCTGAACTATGGAAGCAGAGGACATGTTTAAACATTAAACATCAGCTACTACCTCACCAAATTCTAGAGACGTATTTGTAAAATTGACAAGAGTTAGTCGTTGTTGTGTTTAAGGCTTGTTGCAGTGGTGTAGTCTACGCAACACGCCGTTATACGGAGTATACCCACTATAAAAACTTAAGAATTTCAGTCTACCCACTTAAGTGTCCAATGATATATGACATATCTTTAGGCACATGTCATCAATACGTTAAATGGCAGTTAAACACTTCCGTAACAATCTATCTGTATGCAGCGCTTGTTTATTACATTCACTTATCCAGCAAATTACTGTATAATTATTTACTTACTATGGTACTTAATATTTGAACATGTTTTGCTTTGATACTGTTTTCTAAATTTCATAACATTTTTAATGCAAAGCCAACTGTTGTACAAAGTTTGTTGTACATTTATTAAATATGAGCATCAGAGAAATTTGGAAATGTTCAGTATGCATAAAAAATCCAAATCAATTGATGCCTACATTGTACTAACCAGTGCATTTTGGTTTCTAAGCACAGTATACCCATTTTAAAAAAAAGTAGAGTACACCACCGTTAGCTGCGATAGCCATTTTAAATCAAGCCGACTCCAAATCCTAACCAGTTGATATCTAATAACACTTTCCTCAAAGAGTTTTAAAATTCAGCAGTGATCGTGAGGATGTATGACCATTCTCTGCATCTGTTATGTGCTTTTCTTTAAAGAAACATCCAATCTATTAAACATACTCTAAAAGCAAAGTGCTGCGCCGATGTGAACACGAACCTCGGTGGCGATTAGACTAATAAAAACCCTAACGAACCTCTATTATGAGGAGAGATAGGGCAATCTGCATATGTATCTAGCTAGCTCAGCTTTATAACTCGAAACCCACACTTTGTTCTTTGAATTAAGAAAGCTCCTCGGATGAGAAGCGAAACGTCTTCCATTACTAAGTTTTTGTCTTGAACTCTCGAATTTACTTGGTGCAAATCAAAATGCACCCAACATGAAGTCTGCTCTACCCCTCAGTGCTTCACAGCAATAGTTTGCTTTATACTCAGTACTTTATAGGAAATACATTAAAGTTTGCAGGAGCGGTTTCTCACTCTAACCCCTTTGTGTATAATACATTATAATAGAGTATGCAATACATCCAAAGATCCAGTCTCTTGCATTCTATTGTGCTCATGCCTTTTAAAGCATAGATATTTCCATGAAGCACCGCTGGGAAATAAAACCCCATTCATTGACTAGTGCGACGTGTCATCGGGCACATTTCTGTGACACTTGCAGACCCAAGAGGTAAATGTTGATTAGGCTTTATAAGTGCAGGTATGCAGGCGTGCAGGAAGGGTTGACAATTTTCACAATTACGCTCCAGTCAAAACAGGATCAACCTTCCTGCGGGGAAGTGTAATTTAAAGGCGATGGGAGCAATCGCAGCAACGTCGAGAGGACGAAGTTGAGGAAAGAATCACGTGGAGTTTAAGAAATAATGAGCACTTTTCATGGCCGAGTCCAAGACAAAAAAAAAAAAGAGGGGAATGCAATTAGAAAGAACAAGGGGGACGTTGGTGGAGAAAGAGAACGCTGGGTAGAAAGTGGAGAACAATACTAATGAGGCACATGAGGAGAGGGAATAGAAAGGAATAGAACCTGAGAATTTAGTCAAAGGACGTCATTTTCTGCTGCATATTGTACAACTTAGGCTAATCTTTGAGCTGAGCTATTAATATATCAAACTACAGTGTGCAGCATGTATACCATAGTCCCCTGACTGCAATCAATCAAACGTACGGAGACACTTTCAGGTTTTGTCACTCAACTCTTTGTTTTGCTGATTGTGATACTTCTGGGGAATCTGTTACAAGAATCTTAATTTAGCCGAGAAACTAGAGCAAGTAATTGCACAAGAAACACGATAAGTGCATCAATAGAGGATGGGATTGATAAAAAAAAAAGGGAAATGTTCAGATAAAACAAAACTGAGGCATGCAGAAAATGATGGAGGGAAAGCAGGGAAGAGGAGCAAAGAAAGACTGGTGGAAGGAGTTGAAACGGGGTTTAGATGTACCCTATGGGAAGAGGTAATTAAGTGTTAAACTACTGTGTCGATAAACGTGTCAGCACAAATCAGAGGCGGCGGACGGAGGGAATGGAGAAATAGTCAGCACTTTATATAGACGTGTCATTTTATATGAGGCTACAGAGGTGCAAGTAATGAGTGATGGGTACTTTCATTAAAAAAACTGACCGGTGATAAAGGAGAAACAAATATTGGATCAGGATGGAGAAAGTTCAAACTAATCAAACGTGTGAAGAATACTAAAGTGAAACAGCGAGATTAAAGAATTAAAGGCAGGATGGAGTGGATGGAGGAAAAATTCAGGAGGGATTTGCGACAAAAGGGTGTCGATATACGCTAAAGGAAAAGTTTACAAGACAGTGTTGAGACTTGTTGTATAGTATGGGGAGAGACATGGACAAAAAGACAGGAGACAGAACTGGAAGTGTCAGAAATGAAGATGTTGAGGTTCTCCTTAGGAGTGACAAGGATGGATAAGATCAGGAATGAGATAATCAGAGGTACAGCACATGTTGAACAACTGGGAGATAAAGTTAGGGAGGCCAGACTGAGATGGTTTGGTCATGTCCAGAGGAGGGACAGTGGGTATATAAAACCTTGCATTTTCTTTGTCTACTGGACCTGGTTCTGAAGGACAATCAGGGAGGGTAGCTGCTGCAGTAGTTACTATCATCAAGCTGCTAGCAGGGCCTGCTAGCGCTGCTAACGCTAGCCTCCATCTGCCCACACGGACCGAACTCTACGGACTTGTTGGGTTCCGCAGGGAAACCTTGGATGTTCTCTGTCTGCCGGACCTGGTTCTGGATTGCGGTCTGTGAGGGCAGCTGCTACCGTTCTTATTAACCATCAAGCTGCTGACCGGACCTGCTAAGCTGCTAACAAGACCGCGCCGCTAGCAGAACAGAACCATGCTGTTGAAAGAACCTCACTGCTAACTGAATCACGTTGTATTTGTATTAATTTTTTTAGAGTCAAGACAGTTCTTCTTGTCCCAAGCATTTCATTGCATTGTTGACATTGTGTTGATTTTGCACATAACAAAACCTATATTGGTAGAAGGATGTTAGAAATGCAGCTGCCAGGAAAAAGACAAAGAGGAGACGTATGGATGCAGTTAGGGAGGACATGGAGGCAGTTGGAGTGAGGACAGAGTGAGATGGAGGAGGATGATCCGCTGTGGCGACCCCTGAAGAGGGAACAGCAGAAAGAAGAAAGAGCAAGAGAACGGATAAGCAAAAAGACAGGAGGAGAGGATTAAAAACATCTGGAGTAGAGTGGCAGAAAGGCAGATGAAGTGAAGCAGAAGAGGCGAGTGGTCCAAATCGAGGAGGACAGTAAACAGTTCAACAAATCAAGAGCAAACAGGGAGGACGGAGTAAACGGACGGAGGAAGTGACATGAGCAAAAGGAAACAGAAGTATAGATGTCAGCCAGAGGAGATAATTGCTTTGTTGTTGTTCCTTAACGTACCGGTACCTTCTCCCCTCTCCTGAGCCCAGCTCTGTCTAATGCCAGACCACCCAACTCAGCACGGATAGGGACGAGGAGAAGGAGGACATGGAGGAGGAGGGATTGACGCAACGAGCAAATCTCCATCATTCTTTTCGCCATCGCTCTCTCCATCTCTTGGATTCTAATTATTACTCGTTTCTGCGTCACCGGCCTGAACAAAGCTCCGTCTCGACTACTTCGCTGTCCTCCCGCGTGCGTGTTTGTGCATCCCTTTGACGGTTTTATTCACGCCGTAATTACAACCACAGAGTCAGTCACTCTTTTCATGCCGGGAGGCAGCAACAGAGCGCCAAGGACAGCAAAGGAACTTTGACAAAAAAACAAAGAAAATGCTTAATAAGTTGCTTCATTTGATTTCAGACCAGCACACCGGGACAAGAACACAGATTATCTGAAGAGGTTCTCAATGAGCGCCGGTGCACTTGTTGAGGGGATTTGTCTGCGCACAACACAGCTCGGACCACAACTCATAATGAAATGAGTGAATCCGCACATCAAAGATGCATACTGTGACGTCTTCCATGTTAATTTTAGCAATTTTCCCTAGTTTCGTCGCCGACCGCGTAGAAAAAACATCCACGATCTCATAAAGGATGGAGGAAAAAATGGAATATATGAGAAGTGAAAGAGAAATAAACAAGCTGCAGGAAGAAAACAAGAGAGAAGGAGAGGAGGTACTTAGAAAGACAATGATAAGAGAAAATAGGAAGATGAGGAGAGGAGTGACCTTGGATGCTAAATCATGCTACATGGTTACTGCTCAGGCTAATAGAGATGTAGTGCAGTGACAGAAACCGAGAGACGCTCTGAGGTCAGGAAGAACCCCGAACACGTCGCCAGAGGAGCTGAAGCGAGAGCTGGCCGTCTCTAAAAATACACAGGGAGGTCAAAAACAAAGAAGTCAAAAAGAATTACCAAACACAGTTTTAGTTGTACCGTAGGTTATGCTGCTGAAACAGACTCGGCACTGCACAGTTGCAGTTAAAGGTAAAAACATGTAAGCGATCCAAACGATCAACTAAAGAAGCAAATGCAGGATGGTCTGAGTAAATGATTGTTCATATATGATGAAGGGTAATTAAAGATGGAACAATTAATTAATTCAACCTTTATTTATACAGATAAATCACATTGAGCCTCGGTGACTCTTTTACAAGTGCGACCTGTTTGGATAGACAAAAAGTAGTGAAAGTGACATGTATATAGGATTTGGAGGCAAAAAAATAAATAAATCTTAACGGACTCTCATTCCTTGGCCGAGGAAAGACAGGCTGAAATTGAAAACAACACCGTGCACATAAGCACATAATGACGCAGACATTCCACAGAGGAGACGTCAAGAACAGGAAGTGACAATGGTGCATGAGGGGGGAACTAAAACGAAAGATTTCAAATAGATTACAAGTCGAAAAAATAAGTATTTAAAATAAGTCAGAATCGTAATACACCTTTAAGTAGTGACATGTGATTCGATGTTGAAACATCAATACCCTCGATACCTGAACTTTATGCTCTACAATTGATTCTATCAAATTATCAATACATTTGATACTTCAGTCATTTCAGTTAATGTATATAACATTAACAGGAACATAGTGGAAAGTAACTAAACTACTGTATTGAGATCTTGTCTAAATGATACGTGGTTGATGGGAACTACTTTTTCTTCCGCCTGGGTAAGTGTGTAATGCGTGTAAGCGGAGTGGGACACTGCTCAGTCAGTGTCGCAGTCTGTATCAGCTCAGCTTCATTGTAAATAAGGCCACTAACTCAATATACAGTACTCCCAAGTTTAAAATAAATAAATTACTTTGATCTATTCTTTATGCTGCTTTGATTTAAAATACATAGCTTGTTTTTTTTTTGGACTTACCAGACACATTAGGCGTAATTGCACAAAGTATCAGTATCGCAGATACAGTACTAGCCCAAATTGTACTCTGTATTGGAATGGGAAAGGAAATGGTGGTACTGAACAACACAAACAATTATTTAAATATGAAATGCAACATCAATGGAGAGCTTGAACACTCAGCTGTTCACCTACATCTACAGGACAAGAGACACTCATCTGAGGGAAGATTCATCCTTTAGACTAAAATAGATGATTTTGGGAGTAGGGGTGCACCGATTGCGTTTGGTCGATCACCCATCTCTAAAAAGTCTGACCTAACAATTCAGATTTTGGCCGATACCGTTTTTGTTTTATTAACGACACTTTCCGGTGTTATGTGACAATGCACCTTGAATTTTCCAGTCTTATCTTATTGAAAAACATACCCTTGAACAATATCCTAGAAATAATAATAATAATAATAATAATAATAATAATAATAATAATAATAATAATAATAATAATAATGTCACAATGGCATCACTGTATGTTTCCATACAATGGCGAAATTAGTCTGCATTTAACCCATCCACCACCAGGTGGTGCAGTGGGCAGCTATTGAAGGTGCCCGGGGGGCATTTTGGGGATGAGGTGTGCTGCCCAGAGACACCACAAGGTATGCAGTGACCGGGGATTGAACCTGGGACTTTTGGGTCCCAAGCCTGCTGCCCTGCCTCTATACCATCTTAAATTTGTTTCAACTGGCCATGAGGTAGTGCTCTGAAATATAAATGGAGTTCAGACAATTGTTAAAACTAAAAAAATAGGTAAAATCAGTTTCTTGTTTAAGTATTGGACGATTTCTGTTTTCCCAAAATTAAGGAAATCGGGGCCGATTTATCAGTCCCCTATTTTTTTATTTTTTTATTTATTAAAGTTTTATTCATTGTACATATTTAAGAAAACCAACATAAAAGATAATGGAAAAAACCCATTTCATAAATATGAGAAAAAAAATCAAAATACATAAAATGAAAGGTGGCAGAAAGAAGAAAATTTTCTTATTTTGTCTGCCCCTTTTTTACCAAAAAAAAAAAATATTTTTTTTACAAACAATCAATTCAAACAATTAACTACCAAAAACAACAGATCAATTTAGTAACATTTCACACTCAATAATCAACAAATAGATTAGGATGCATTACTTGAATCTTTAGTATTTTGCTAGCAATTTAGACTTGATAATTTTTTTGAATTTCATCACAGAGTTTACATCTTTAACATCTTTTTCCAAAACATTCCACAATTCCACTCCCTTATTCGAAATAAAACGTCCCTTCAAACTAGTCCTATATCTAGGTTTAACAAATATTTCAGTTCCTTTTAAACTGTAACGGCTTTCTCTCTTTATGAAAAACATTTGAACATTTGTGGGTAGCACATTCTTATGAGCCTTATGCATTACTAACAAAATATTATAATCTACCAATTCATAAAATTTCAATAATTTGAGTTGTTTTTGTATTTGAGAGGAGGATGGTAAAGGATATGCTGGTGAAGATTCTCAGTCGTCCAGGACATGATAAAATCAAAAAAGCCGTTCAATACAAGATCAACTGGACTTTATTTGTTGCAGAAAACGTTTCGACTCCTATCCAGGAGGCTTTTTCAATTCAGAATGGCAGCTGTGAGACAGAGAAGTTTTATACGTGGCATGTCAGCCTGTATAAAACTTCTGTCTCACAGCTGCCATTCTGAATTGAAAAAGCCTCCTGGATAGGAGTCGAAACGTTTTCTGCAACAAATAAAGTCCAGTTGATCTTGTATTGAATGCCTTTTTTGATGGTAAAGGATTTATATCCAACAAAGAAGAACGTTAAGCATGTTTTGGTTTTAGTTTTCCACAATTTACATCAAATCTAATCCAGTTTGACTTTAATTTGCCTCTTTGTGGACCAAACATCTCTCACAGAGGAAGATCCTTAAAGATCCTCAGGAGAAAGTTGAGGAGGGAGTCGTTTGGATGAGAGTTCAACTAGAATAAACACAACTCACTGAAAGCTTGGAAAGCTGCACTTGAAAGCATCTCAGATGACTCATCTTCAACAGATATAAGAAGTCCAGTCACTTCAGGTTTTTAACTCTTACGCACATCACTGGAGAGCAAAACTAATTATGAAGCCTGCAGCCAACTTCAGCAAACAATGTTTTATTGCTCGTTAAAGAAACTTGAAAAATACAGTATATATAATTAAATTAACAGAATATGGCAGATAAGACAAAAGGTTTGTTGTAAAATCATTGTAAAAATTTGTTTTTAATGAATGGTTGACCAACCAGAACACCAAATACAGTACAACACAATGGAACATCACAACATAACTGATATACGTGATGATATAAGATCAGCTCAAACACTGTTGTATGAAGTGTACAGTATTCCTGAAAAATATCTAAATGAAGGACCAGGGGGGCCTTTCAGACCTCCTCTGTATCTGTACGGCTACGAGGTGAAACAGGATTTAGTCTAATAAAACAAAAGTATTTGATTGCATCACTGAAAGACTACTAATACTCGTGTGTTTATAGCATAAACAACATTCCTTCCGTTTTTTATGTTAACATAATTCACATCCTGGGAGTGCAGGGAGGAAAATATTATTGTAATAACAGCATGTTCCCTGCATCTAATAAAGAATTAGAGCAATATTAATCCTAAATATTGAACACACGGGGAAGAAAGCAACTACGAGTCGTGTCATTACAGCGCACAGTGGTCGTATGGGGTGGTCTCTGCCTTACAGTGCCCATCAATTATACTTGGACACATAATGGCTGCGACAGCACTGAGATATTTCTCAGGGCCTTTTATAATCTTACAATATGACCAAGGGCGTTCAGCTCAGGAACCGCAGCAGCTCTGTGAGATGTGACTCGTGTATATTTCCTGTTGAAAATCTGATTGAGCGGCCACTTTTATTACCGCTGGGCTTTGAAGGGAGTAACTCGCAATCCTACGGTGCGACTGATTGGCCCTGGAGTCTTTCATTTCGTGTTTTCAACCCCAACGTATATTAGACAATACTGCCAGGGCTTGACTTTAGAACTGAACATGTACAGTATTATTGGAATATAATGAAGCTTCCCACTTTCCATTTAAATGGTAGTATTTGAGTCAGAGTCAGAGAATCTTTATTGTCATTTGCACCACATGTGGAACATGTGATGAAACGAGATTATGTACACAGTGTCCCAGTTACATCCAACAATAAAATGTAAGAGAAGAACAGTAATAACATCTAAGATATGAACTAAGAAAAACATCCGCTAACAATACACTAAGCACTAATATCATAGAAAAACATCATTACAAACAGCAGCAAGAACATGAGTCTGTATGAGCACGAATGAACACAGCAACATGAAAACAGATCAGCAGCAACATGATGTGATATTTTGCAGTGATTATTCTGGTTAGATATTCATGAGTCTAACAGCCTCAGGGTAGAAGCTGTTCCTCAGTCTAGTGCAGGGGTCACCAACCTTTTTGAAACTGAGAGCTACTTCGTGGGTACGGAGTCATACAAAGGGCACCAGTTTGATAAACTCTTCGGAAATAACAAAGCATAAATTGGAAAAAATGTATAATAAACATATTTTTAAGAACATATTTTTAAGATAGACATTTTAAAATATATATAAATACAAAAAAAGAATAACGACTGAATAAAATGAACTTTTAAATGCAGCTTAGTAGTGAGTTGTGCTATTTTTAGAACAGTTCCAGGGGCACCTCAAATGGTCCTTGGGGGCACCCGGGTGCCCGCGGGCACCACATTGGTGACCCCTGGTCTAGTGGTTCTACACTTAATGCTCCTCAACCTCCGTCCTGAGGGGAGTAGGGCAAAGAGTGTGTGTGCTGGGTGAGTGGGGTCTTTCAATGATGCAGGTGGCTCTCTTCCTGCATCTGGAGGTGTAGAGAGTTGTGATAGTGGGGAGACTGACTCCAACAGACTTCTGTGGAGCCTTCACCACTCTCTGCAAAGCTTTTCTTTCTGCAGCTGTGCAGCCTCCATGCCACACGTTGATTTGCTCAGGCGATTTGAGATTTTCAGTCTAATTGGTGCAGATCACAAGTTATTTGCCTAAACAAGAAATCTGACTAAAGATGCCAGTTTTATTAAGGATATTACGGCAAATGTAGCTCCTTTTAAAACCATACTTGCTCAGCCTTATTAAGGCACTGTTCTAATAAGGCCATTTTAGATGCAAATGCAAGACTTTTGGAAGAAAATCATGGCAGGTATCGGGGAAATTAAACAGTTCAAAAGTCACAAGGAGTTCATGTTTGGATACTGCAGGAAGGCGCGCCTTTACTAAGATTACTGCACCGTTGAGCTTAATAATGAGCGTTTGCCTTGGTAACAAACACCTGTTTGCAGCAACACTGAGGTGAACAAGTGTATTTGAGACTTTGAGAAAATGTATCATAATGATTGACCACCGATACGAGAAGATACGTATAAGAATAATGAACTCCGACTCCTAAACTGAGTTTTGTGACAAATATAGCTATAATATTCCTTGCAAAAATAACTTTGTAGACAATACTTGGGCTACAGATGCTATTTTGAGTATTAGTTCAGTAAATTTCCCCAACTTTTAAGCCTCAAGAAGTCAGTAAAAGCCACAATCGATATTCTTACTGAGAAAAAGCCATGACTAAAAATCTATGCGTCTGCCCTGAGGCTTGCCTGAAAGTAGGTGCCTCTGATTTCCCAGCTAACTTTGCATTATTAAACATCTAATCCCATCATCCCATCAACACCAATATAAATATGCATGAGGAGCGTCAATCAGGACGGTTTCATTTGTAAAACTTGATTACGTGACGGTAATTACAGCCAATCTGAAACCGAAAGGAAAACCGCCGCAGTCCTCGGCGACTTCGCTTTGAATGAATTTTAAATAGAGTTATGTTTGGGGGGCACAAAGAAGAAGCTCCCTAGGTGTCTGAGTCATCCTTGATGGCATTTATGGGATGTAAGTCAGGTCTGAGGGGAGCAGAATGGCTGGAAACACATTATACAAATGAGATCTTTAGCGCAGAGTGAGAAACCGGACAGAAAATGTTGAGGAGAGAACGTGCACAGATTTACTTATCCCAGAAATGAGGACAAACATACCAATCAACACCCACCTCTGGTGGGCTTCAGCAGAACATAAACAAAAGTAGGGCCTCCTGTTCAGTCACCTCTTGTTTTTGGCCTCTCTCAATTTAGTTCACCTCTTTCCTACTTGTTGGTTTTAACGGCTGCTCAAACACTTAAAACGAGGACACGTTTAAAACACTTCTCTCTTCATTATCCCACACAAGCACTCATTTCTGGCAAAATCATCCACAATCAGCTTCACAGCAAACTTTACATTGTTTTATTTCCCCATCTCCACTTCATTGTAATTCAAGCGGTCGCTGTTTAAAGTTAAAAAAGGCCACCTTTACATGTGAGGCTCGACGAAACGCCTTGGTGTGCGCCTCCTGCAGGGATTTAAGGATGATCACGCACACGTTGCACACACCGACTGCTCTCTAAATGAGCACAGACTTCTCTGTTCGGGTCTCCTTGGTGCGCTCTCCATCAATGGCCTCATTTTTCCTTACCCTCCTCCCTTTTTCAGCGTCCACCCGGTGTTCTTTCTAGCCTTCCTTTCACTCGTTTCCTCTGCTTTTCCAATATCCATCTCCTTAATTCCACTAAAAGGTTACTCTAAATATTAAGAACATGCTGCATGTTACTGTTGCTTGCACCTCTGTGCAAAGTGTTAATTAACTAAAAACGTTTTTCTCTCGATTTCTTTTTAGAATCCTGCCGTCAACCAGCGACCGTTTCCTGTTGAAGAACTTGGTTTCTGGCGTGGACTACAACCTGTGCGTCTTGGCCATCTTTGATGATTCAATCACATCGTTAGCTGCAACTAAAGTTCTGGGGTGCACAACGTTCTCCACCAAGGATGTTTACCCAGCATGCCGTTCTCTTCAAGCCCACTTCCTGGGTGGGACGCTCACCATATTGGTTGGCGGCGTGGTTGTGGTCACTCTGCTTGTGTTTACCGTCGCACTCATGGTCCGCCACCGTGTTTGCAATCATGGAGACCACATAATATGTCACGGTGGCAACGCCGAGGCAGGAGGTGGAACCTGCTGTCAGGGCGGAGGAGTGGGAGGCGGGGATAAAGGGGGGAACGGCGGTGGGTGCTACCAATCAAATGGCTCTGGAGAAATGATGATGGTGGTCCTGCCCAATGGTCTGCCCTCCAAAAGGGGAGGAGAAACGGGGAAAGATAAGGACAAGGAGAAAGATGCGGCAGATTCAGCTTCCCCTGTCCCTCCAAAACTGCCTCCAAAGCCCAGAGCAAAGCCCAAAGTCAACCTGGAGCAGTTTTTATCTGCTGGAGGGGTGGTTTCCACAACAACAGGAGCAGGAAGTGAGATGGCGCTGGTAGTGAGGCAAAGAAAGGCATTGCCGCAAAGCCTAGAGAGTGACAGAACTCCCCTTTACTACTCCCCTACTCCTCCATCCACACTGCCCCGACAGTCGCGTTCCAGGGACCGCCCAAATCCCCGTCTGGAGCAAGAACTGACAAACCGAGCCAGTTTCTCCCTGGCTGCGCCCTTGAGAGACTCAGACATGTTGGACTGGAGAATCACGCCCAGAGGTAGGGACAAATGGAACTCCTCGCAGGCTTATCAGAGCCCGGAGTCCCCTCTAAGCCCTGTCTGCGGGACTGTTGGCAAACGGCGGCACTCACTAGACATGGGCTCCTCTGTCGCCCTAGCAACCGATGCTGCCGCGACCGTTGCCAGGCGCTACGGTGCCGTAAGTTGTGCCAAGCGGTTGAGCGTGATCTGGACGAGACGGAGCCAGTCGCTTCACGGGATGCTGGTGCAGTGTGCATCGACGACGAGCACTACCTCTTCGACGACCAGCGACGAGGGCGAAAGGGGCGGGAACTTCGGGGGCCAGGATTTCAAACGGGGGTACATCCACGCTTACAACACCACTAACTCCAACTCGAACGCTGGAATTACAGCGGAGAAGGCAAAGGACAGGAGTAAGGAGACGGGGCACGCTGAGGATCTGGAGGAAAGCGTTGTATAGTAGGTACGGAAGAGAGCGCAGAAAGAGGAGTGACGAGCTCTGTGACTGAAACTTTAAATAGGATGTTGATTAAAAAGGTGAAATTTAAAGAGTGGACATTAAATATAAAGCAGCTGTGCATGGGAGCAGTAAGTTGAGATCAGAATAAGGGGGTAAAGTCAAATTGGGACACAACCAACTTCTCTGCCCAGCAGGAAGTAAAGAAAAACAAGGGGGGTAGAAGAAAAAGTGCCACTGAAAGCAAATTTTAATTTTAATTACACCCTTTAGGCTCAGCTGTAAACAAATGAAAAGCAACAAAAATCTAGACTAAAGCAGAAACGGTAAATGTGAGTGGTTTTAGGGCTGCACAATATTAGAGAAATATGCAATTGTGATACTGTTCAATACTTCTGTAACATTAACGGTTGCTATAAATACACATTTTCCTCAATCCTCTCTGTCTGGTCATCACGGCGCTCAAAATACTCTATTTTTAGCAGTTTGGTGAATGTCATCACTTGAAATGGTAGCTTATATTTTTTTTAGTCATTAGTAATTTGATAGTGTGCACATTAATTATCGCAATAGCATTCCAGAATATTGTGCAGCCGTAAGTGGCATGAAGTCAGATGTTCTGAGCTCCACTTGGACCTAGAGCCTCGCCCGTAACAGAACTACACCTTTATCTGACATTGCCGTCCTCCAGAGTCCACTCAGCCAACAGCGTCATCGTGAGGATTTAAACTGGATCAAAAACCTGAAGAAAACCATTTACCAAGAAAAATGGGAAGACGTATGGACGGTATGGCTCACATTCTTCATTAGGCTTTTGACTCTGACCTCGATGGCCCGTTCTGAAATGTTTTTTTCATTGAATGTGACTCGTGTGTCCTTTGTGTCTGGACAAGAAATTTGTCTGGCTGTGCCTGCGGATTATGGGAGTATAAATACAGAGCCTTGTGCATTGGACATGATCAATCAATACAAACCAGGGCAGACATTACTATAAGAAAAATATTGGGATCACAACAGTCTACAGTATATGGATTACAAAATGAAGAAGATGGGAGGACAATGGAACATGCGAGTCCATATATTCCTAAAAAGACTGTGCTGCATGTCGGATAATGGAAACAACTGAATAATGCTGATGGGTGCGTAAGTGTGCGTGCATTAATAGAAAAAAAATGACTGTTTGGGTGCACAAGTGTATTTGAATGTCTGCGAGGGGCCAATCGTGCCCGACTCCATTGGTGTACAAAATGTTTAGTGCTTTCTGGACATGCTGTAGGAAGGAGGAATTTGCACATTTATGAAATGAGGTGGTCTATACAAACTGAAGTGCATTGTTGGGAGGCTTTGAAGATGGCCATTAGAGACATTCAGCGACATAGCACGTTGAGGGAGCATCGATTGGTAAAGAGAAGTCCATCATTCAAACTCATTTTGTTCGAGTTCAGATTTCTTTGTGCCACATGGGTTCAAGCTAAACTGGTGAATGTCAGAGAGAAAGCAGAACAAGAACAGATCATCATGCTTATATATAAAAAAAATCATTTGAAGATTCTTATGAACTACAGAGACTATCAAAGAAAAAAATAAGAAAACTTGAAAGTACATATATATAGATATATATATGGTCTATATATAAAATGTTACTTGTTGCACCACGTGTTTCTGTTTTTCAGTTTTTTGGGGAATGACCGTAGGATCATTCGCAAAAAAACGAAGTGTGCGATTTCCGTTTGTTAACGATTCACGATCAGAACAAAAACACAGAGGAGTTCTTGATAAGTCGAGCTCAAAGGACGACGAAGACGCACAAAGAGCAAAAACGGAGAACGTCCCAACACGCCGACTCTAACCGATGCCTGTTCAAAGAAAGTTAATTAGATTTATAATAACGTTAACTCGTTAATGTTGTTTCCTTTGTTTTCATTTCTTTTTGCCAAAGTGAATAATGTTCTCTGGACTTGATATAAATAATAAAAAAAACTTCACATATGGAACAAAGAGTGGCTGATTACCGTTACGCCTGGGCAGTGAGCATTTGTTTACACACAATGTGTTGATCTGAAAATGAATATAAAGACTTCAAATGGCATTTTGCCGTGTGGTTTTGTACATCACAGAAACACGATTTCAGGCTCTCGGAAATGAATTGTTTTACAGTTTACAGAGTCAAAATAAAGACAAGTGCTAATGCTTTAGTTTTAAAAGTTAATCTGGAAATGTAAATGTAATCAGACTTCATGAACATACTTGGGGGCTTGAAGAAACCTCAGAGGGAGACAGGTTATAGTCTGCACAGACAAGAGGTTCAAATTAAATTTAACAGGTTTATTAGAAGACGAGCTACAGTATCTCAAACTGAAACTAATGAGTATGAAATAAAAGCACACAACGTGCATCACATTTAAAAAAAAAAATCTTCCAGATTATTTTCGGGGCGAATCTGAAATTCAAGTATCAACATTTACTGGAAAGGTTTATTGGCACGGTGGCTCAGTTGGAGCTGCCACCTCTCAGTGAGAAGGTCACCGGGTCAAATCCGGGGCCTTTATGGGTGGAAACCAGAAAGGTCTGAAACCGTCCAGAGAACTTGACTCATCTTTGTAGGATTTTTAACTGGATTATTGAGCATGAACTTTGATGTTCCTGGGTGCAGTTTGCATGTTCTCTCCGTGCATGCGTAGGTTTCCTCTGGGTACTGTACTCCGGTTTTCTCCCACAGAACACAAACACATGCTAGGCTGATTGGTAACTCTAAATTGTCCCTAGGTGTGAGTGAGCGAGTGAATGGTTGTCTCGTTTTGTCTTTGTGATGGACTGGAGACATGTCCAACATGTCCCCCGCCTCTCACACGGTGATGGCTGGACACGGGCCCCAGTGACCCAAAAAGGAAGAAGCAGGTAAAGATAATGGATGGATGGGTTATTGATGGTTTTGTAACCCAGTGGCTAAAGTGTCCGCTTTATTATGACAGGTTTCCATTTATTTATTTTAGGGATGTACAATATTGAATTTTTGGCCGATAACCAATAAAATACTGATCCCCCCCCACCCCCAGACCTACTTACAGAGACTACTTAGTTTTATCTGCTGTCAAGTTAAAATACTACATTATTCTTTGTGGTCTTTGTCACTTTGTCCTGCTACCAAATGCAGATGCCAAAAAGGGAGTTGAAAATGATGTAACACTTCAACTTGGATTATGTTTAATGTCAAATTTATTCATGACATTTACTCTGTCTAACACAATGACAACACTCGAACAGTGCAAATTCATAAATTTTCACAAATCTAAACTCAATGGTGCACATGACGTCATAAAGTTGTGCTGGCACTGCAAGCATCCTTTTCACTGTTCAACTTTTCACGGTTGTAATACAAAAACAGTGCCATATATATACATATATACATATATATACATACATATACATACTGTAATTTCTGGACTATTGAGCACACCTGAATATAAGCAGTGCCTAATAAATTTTAAAAGAAATTTTAAATTTTACACAAATAGGCTGCACTTGTCTATAAGCTGCTGGTGTTCATGTTGTAACATGAGATATTCACACACAGATTTTTTCATTTACTTTTAATTAAATACATACCAGTAACACGCACAAATACAGTAGTTTTTTCCCCCCTGAACAGTGCCTATAACATGGCTGATCAAAAATACAGTAGTATACCATTGATC
>JBBPBX010001461.1:38836-64196 GCA_038048925.1 Garcialebias charrua
CTCATGACAGATTACCTGTAGGGATTAAATTGCTAAAAGAAAAGGCACAAAAAGGTTGTTTCTCCCCTAATTCCTAATCATATGCTGTCAGCAGCCCATCAGTGTGGTATTATGCAACTCTGCATCAACTGACAATAAGGGACAAAGAGCTGGTAAAGCAGACTGGACGTTCAGTGGATACAATGTTAATACTGCAAAAATAAAACAGTTCATTAACAACAACAACAAAAAACTGGAAAAAAAAACCTGCAGAAATGCTTGCATTGACAAATGCCTAGCATTTCTGAAGGAATGCATATTGCCCATTGCCTTTCATGATTGAATGTTAGACCTTCACACTTTGACCTTTTCCTTTACAGAAAACAAAGGATAGCCTTTTTGGTTGAAGCTTGAAACGAACATTTTGCACAGTCCCCTTCAACACTGCATACGTTATCGCCAGGATTTTAGGGAAATATGTTGCGTAATGTGGTTGCACTCAAAATATATGTTAAGGATGATTTTTAGCTTCTACTACACCAAATGTTTGCACATCCATCTATCCATCCATCTTCCACTTGTTCTGAAGACGGGTCACCGGAGCAGCAGCTTGAGCAGGGAGGTCCAGACATCTCTTTTCCACAGACACCTCTTCCAGTTCCTCTGGGAGGACTCCAAGGCGTTCCGAGGTCAACCGAGAGACATAAGACTTTCCAGCGTGTCCTGGGTCTCCTCCGTGTCGGACGTGCTCGAAGCACTTCTCTAGGGAGGCGCCCAGGAAGCATCCATACCAGATGCCTGAACCACCTCAACTGGCTCTTCTCGACGTGGAGGAGCAGCGGTTCTACTCCAAGTCCATCCTGAATAACTGAACTCATCCCATCTCTGAGGGAGAGTCCAGCTACCCTGCAGAGGAAACTCATTTCAACCGCCTGTATCCACAACCTAACCTTTCAGTAATTACCCAGAGTTCGTGGGCATGGGTGAGGGTAGGAACGTAGACTGACCGGTAAACAAAGCTCACTCTTTGCTTCGACATTAGCGCAATATCTAGAAAATTGGTTGAGATATAACTCTTTTGGGTCAGTTGGCTTAAGTAACCGTCCTTAGTGCTCCGAAGGTTAATCAGTTCTAGTTCAACTCCCTCCAGCAGTTCATGAGACACTTGACTAACAGACAATGTTGACTCCGAAGTGTTAATGGCAAAGTTTTTCACAAAGCTTGTATACCATACCATACCAGTTTATTTATAAAGCACTTAAAAATACAGCATCAGCCGTCCGAAGTGCTGTACAAAACAAAACACAAAACCATAAAAACAATCATATAAATAATCAGAACATCACAAGTAAAATAATACAACATTAAAACAGAGATGTGAACTCACTCTGGTTTAAAAGCCAATGAAAACATGTGTTTTTAAACGAGTTTTAAAAACAGATATTGATGGGGCCTGCCTGTATTGTATGATCGGTTGGTGCTCACATTGTGTTGGGGATCAGCCTCAGCTACTACCACAATAAAATCTAGCTTAAGATCGGTAAAGCTGACTGAGTTAAATAGCAGTTTTGTGCTTTAAGGTCAATTGTTGGTGGCAGCCATCTTGGGTATTTCCAGAAGGCAGTCAACTGTAGATACTCATCCAATAACTATTTTCAGCAGGTTTTAGTTTAATTCAATCCAGCGCTACAATAGACAATTTGATAAATAGGCACAAAAACACTTGATTGCATACAGTGCTGTTTTTGTATTTAGCAGGCAGGTACAACAATTGTTTGAGTTTAGATACAGTTGGAAAAAATAGTGAAAATACACGAGAATAAAGGGAAAAAGAGGGTAATTGATGTGCTGCAACATATTAATTATTTTTTATTATTGTTTTTAATCCTAAACCTCAACTATTGAAATCTGCTTAACTTTTTCCATGTATCAAAATAAAACTGGAGTTTTTTCAGGTTAAATTTAGAGATAAAGACCGCAAGATTAAAGCAGAGATCACACTGCCATGAAGTGCTGAATTACAGCAGAGATAATTTGACTGAGCAGTCGTCCTTAAAGCAGCTTTACAGAAACCATTGAGTCATCATGAAAGGGACGGATGAGACGATGAGGAAAGAAAAGGGGGAGAGTCGGTGTCCAAACTACAACAGTGCTAAAATGAAATAAGACTGAGCCTCCTGCAAGGCGTTACCTTCATGCATGGCTACCCGCTCTCCCTCCGTCCCTCCACACTTTTAATTTAGCTTTCTAATTTTCTTCCCTTCACCTTCACTGACTTCTGATTCAATCTTTTGTTCACTCGGTTTGCTCTTCGTCTCGACTACTTTCTGACCTCCGTGCTCACTTGCACTTTTTCGGGTGGATCTTTTGTTTCGTCGGTTCATTTTTAGTCATCCTTCAGTCATTCAATTTGATTCTGTAGACTGGGAGAAAATAAATGAGTGGGTCTTTTTCAGACAGTTTAATCCATCTTTTAGGGCCGATTCTTTTCTCATACCAGTACCGAACCACCCACTCACGCTACACATTTAGACTCGTCTCTTAGGTTTTATACAAGTCTGTTGCGCTCCAAATCTACTTTTTCAGGGCCAATTTTCTCCATCCATCCCTCCTTTAGCTTCCATTTCTTACACGTTCTGCTCTCTTCTACAAAAAAGGCCAATTTCAGAGAGTTTTGCTCAATGATTAGATTGCTAGGAGTATAGGAGGAGCACATTGTAGCAACATATAGAAAACTGAAGGGATGACCTGCATGGTTCAAATTGTTGGCAGCATTATGTATTTGCTGTCCTGTTGTCACTTTGGTTTTCAGGTGATCTTTAGTGAAATTCAGACAAAACTATAAGGTTTTAGGACAACACAGACTTTAAATCATACCCATACATTAGGACATTTGTTTAAACTTTAGCATTAACTGTTGGAACCAACCTTGTTTTTAGCCAAATATCCTATAAGCCAGTGGATACGTCTTAAGAGAACTGTCAGAAAATAATCCCTGGATCTACATCCACAACATATTAACTTTTGAGATCAATTCAATGAATAACGGACATCAAAGATAAATTAAGAATAGCTAACAAAAAAGTGGCTGTAACAGTCATTTCACTCCTATTGTTCAAAACCAACAGTATACATTCTTGGTCCTCAAGAGCCTATATCCTGTACATTATGTTTCCCTGTTTCAAGACACTTGATTCAATGGTTGAGTCACCTCTTCATGTTCTACAGAAGCCTACATCACCCATTCATTCAAAACAGATGTTTTGGAGCACATAAACCTCTACAACATGCCTGTTTTAAACTAAAATTTGACGAGGTTGTAGTTGTGAGTCATTCCTAACAAATACTCAGTGGAGCATCTAGTGCCCAAAAAAGCGACACATCTCATTTCTCAACATTAAGATAATTTTAGTCAAAATATTTGTCATCAAAGGTGGCAGGCACATTTGGTATTTTCTAGAATGTCAAAAATAGAACTCATTTTATGGTAAATCTTTGTGTAGTTTATTGGCATGGAATTTGCATCAAAGGTATTGTAGGAATTATTTTATTTTTTTACCTTTAAAGTGTCAATTTTTCATACAAATACACCTAATTAAAATACAGCAAATTCAGACTTCCTGTCCCTACTGTGGGTACAAAGAAGGAAGAAGAGTTATACAAAACAAATGAATCTATCTGAAAAGTATGCAGCCATAGAAACTAATCAAACTATTGATTCTACAGGAAACTGCAATGTTCCTTTTTTTTATTTTATCTTTGTAATGTAGTTAAAGGAATGGGATGAGGGATGAGGAATGGGAAGAGGAATGGGATCTCAGTTCATATTAGCGTCTGCTTTACACACGGTTGTCTTTTCCACAGACGATTGAACAATCTCAGTGAGTGCAACATTTAAATTATACCCGTCTAATGTTGTCACCTCAAAACTTCGAGCCTCATTTAATAAACATTAATTCACACAGAGCGGGCCCTTAATTATTGACAACACTAACACAAATCCCATTTAAATCTGCATTAATTGACTTCTGGACACTTTGACATGATGAGACAAGTTGACACACTGAAACTTTTATAGTGTTACAATGAATGCATTAGATATGTGCCTATTTACACATTCAGGAGACATCCTGCTTACATTGGAATTCATTTGGGGTTCAGGTTTAGTCCAACAGGCCAGTGAAAGTCAATAATAAAATTCCTCCTATATGTGCCTAGGCTTTACTCTTATGTTTTTATTAATGACCTTTGTGTTAGTTTACTAACCCTAAAAGTTTAAGCAGTCCACTGCCATAGTTGGGTATTGTCTTGAACTTGTCTATGTGGGCGTAAGTTTCTTTCTGTGAGATAATTACAGTTTTATTCAGTGGACTGTTCTTCGTTCTGTTTACCAGTGTCATTTGGTCACTACAGTATTAGTAATCAGCACACATGGCCTTCATTTAGTGATTACTCCTCTGTTCTTGTTTAGTAACGTCCAAGTTTGCCAGATCAAGTTTTGGTTTGGTTGCTGGGCTTTTCCTCCTGTTGAAGGAACGTCCATGTTGATGAAGTGAACATGCACTTTAATTTCTTAAATTTATGTAGGAATGGCAGGAGGTGATATGTAGCATCACAAAGCCAGCCAATTTATTTGAGTCCATCACCACTGTAAATTAAGCTGGAAAGCTAGCCTGTTCCAAATCTGATTGATTCACTGGATTTACATGGATTTCTTGAGTCCGAATTTCAGGACGGACTTAATGAGTTAATAAGTATAGTACCACTGAACGAAACCTCCAACGTTAGGGTTAGTTAAGCCAGATCTCTTACAGAAACCTTGAATGTGCCGATAATACTTGGTGCTGGGGAGGGCTATGGGCAAGTCCAGTTTCAGGCATCCATTCATCTGTCCATCTATTTTCTTCTGCTTATCTGGGGATGGGTCGTGGGTGTAACAGACTAAACAGGGAGACCCAGACTTCTCTCTCCAGGGAATCCCAAGGCACTTCCAGACCAACCAAGAAAAAGTCTCTCCAGCGTGTCCTGGGTCTTCCTCTGGGTCCCCTCCTTGAGGGACATGTCTGGAAAACAAGACCAGAGAGGCATCCAGGAGGCATCCTAACCAGATGCCCAAGCAACCTCAACTGGCTCCTCTCGACATGGAGAAGCAACAGCTCTACTCTGAGTCTCTCCAGGTTGACCGAGCTTCTCACCCTATCTCTATGGCAGAGCCCAAACACCATGCGGAGAAAACTCATTTCAACCACTTGTATTTGTGATCTCGTTCTTTCGGTCACAACCCAAAGCTCATGACCATAGATGAGGGTACGAACATACATCGACTGGTAAATTGAGAACTTCACCTTTTGGCTCAGCTCTCTCTTCACCACAACAGACCGGTACAGCGCCTGCTTCACTGCAGATGCCACACCTATCCGCCTATTTATCTCTCACTCCATTTTCCCCTCATTCATGAAGACAACCCTGAGATACTGAAACTCCTCCACTTGGGGTAGGACCTCCTCGCTGACCCAGAGGAGACAATATACCCTTTTCTGGCTCAAGACCATGGCCTCAGATTTGGAAGAACTAATCTTCATCCCGGTCACGTCACACTCGGCTGCAAACTGCTCTAGCAAAAGCCGTAGATCACGACCTGATGAAGTCAACAGGACGACATCATCTGCAAAAAGCAGATACGTGATCCTAAGGCCACCAAAAATGATCCCTGCAAACACCTTGGCTGCGCCTAGAAATTGTCCATAAAAGTTATGAACAGAATCAGAGTCCAGTTTAAACCTTTCATTTAAATCTTAGAGCTCAGACTACAATTGCATTTTCTCTACTATTTAGTGTTGATTGTTTTTATGGTTAGGAAATCCCACCAGCTCTTTTTGAACCAGAACTTTCCATGACAGTTCTGCAATCTCACTAAGGCTTGAGTAACAGTCACTAATTATCATGAATGGCCAGTACTTGACTTTTTTTTGTGTGTAAACATTAAATTCCTGAAAACTGAATGTAGACCTTGCAACCAAGAACTGTTGGTGCGCAATAAGAGCTTTACTTCTTTTTACTTAGCCTGGAAACATCCACAAGGACTTGCCTCAATCGGAAGCTTTGTACACTTAAAATGCAAGTTTACTTAAAAGCTGCACAAATTCTTGTTTCCAGTTTTAAAATATTTTTTTCACTTTGCGCTGTAGCTCAATCTTTAATATTTTTTAAACGTTACTATTTGCTAGTTAGCAAGTAATTTGCACTTTAATTGCTCCAAGGACCACAGAGATTGTGTATTTTAATGTTTGTTACAAGTAAATTCATGTTTCATGATCGAAAAGTGGAATTCACTTTTCTTTCATTTTGTACTTACCAGTAATGACCAAAGAAAATAAGACACATGAATTACAACTTACATTTTTCTTTTCAGTAGTTCCTTCCTGAAGCGTGCAGAAGGTTCGACAATCGTTTTTATTTTTATTTTGTGCTTAACAGTTTAGCTTCTGATCATTTCTAGTTTGAATGGAACTTAATTTAGCAGCAAATCAAATTTCTCTACGTTCATTTTCCTCTCCGCAGTATCAAGTGTTTGCAGTTATCACCACACACTTTTCCCCTCGATATTCTCTTTAAACTGCTCTCCAGTGTTAATGCAAGGAAGGTATCACTTCACTGAAATCTATGGTGGTTTTAAAGTTTAAACCACAGCTACAACTCAAAAAACTACAAAATAAAAATTGCACCTACAAATGATTTGCAGTTGCCTTTCTTGATTTGCAGTTGCCTTTCTTGATTTGCAGTTGCCTTTCTTGATTTGCAGTTGCCTTTTGATTTGCAGTTGCCTTTCTTGAGTTGCAGTTGCCTTTCTTGAGTTGCAGTTGCCTTTCTTGAGTTGCAGTTGCCTTTCTTGAGTTGCAGTTGCCTTTCTTGAATTGCAGTTGCCTTTCTTGAATTCCAGTTGCCTTTCTTGAATTCCAGTTGCCTTTCTTGATTTGCGCTTATTTGATTTGCAGTTACGTTTCTTGAATTGAGCTTCTTCAATTTGCAGGTGCACTTTTTCAATTTGCAGGTGCACTTTTTCCATTTGCAGGTGCACTTTTTCAATTTGCAGGTGCACTTTTTCAATTTGCAGGTGCACTTTTTCCATTTGCAGGTGCACTTTTTCCATTTGCAGGTGCACTTTTTCAATTTGCAGGTGCACTTTTTCAATTTGCAGGTGCACTTTTTCCATTTGCAGGTGCACTTTTTCCATTTGCAGGTGCACTTTTTTAATTTGCAGGTACACTTTTTCAATTTTCAGGTGCACTTTTTCAATTTGCAGGTGCACTTTTTCAATTTGCAGTTGCATATCTTGATTTGCAGTTGCGTTTCTTGATTTGCAGTTGCGTTTCTTGAATTGAGCTTCTTCGATTTGCAGGTGCACTTTTTTATTCGCAGTTACTGGATTTGTAGTGTAATTTATTTCAGTTGTAGTTGCTTTTTTTTTTTATTTTTTTTTAGTAGTTGGGTCTATTGATTTGTAGTTGTGGTTTAAACTTTAGGGCCACAGTAGATGTCTAAAGTTTCTGCTTCCAAAAGGTCTTCAGTTAACCTCCGTTCCTCTCGTTCACTCGTTTTCCCCCTTTTCCTGCATTTAGGTGTGCATTGGACCCTGTGTACATAATCTCATTTCATCACATGTACCACATGCGGTGCAAATGACAATAAAGATTCTCTGACTCTGACTCTGACTCTGATTCTTCTATTTCTGACATCTCGCCTCTGTCCCAGAGGCAAGTATGATTTTTGTCTTTTTTTAAAACCTCACGATGACGGCAGGTGCCATCATTACTCCTCAACATCCCACCAGCTGTCCATCCCATCATCATCTTTTCCTCCTCAACTCAGAACCAAACAAGCTTCCTGCCCTCTTTTTTAAATAATTTTCCCTCTGTCTTTTTGTCCTCCAAGTGCCAACGCTATACCACCTACTTCTCCCACCTCCCTCCTCATCCTCAAAGGCTCCTGTTAAGACTCATGATCAGAAGGAGGCAGTGAGATCTTGTAACTCCTCTCATCTCGAGATGATCGAGGGTTTCTTTTCTGAGACTCCAGCAGTGAGGAAACGTTGGTGCTTGAACATTCATATGAGAGACTGAAGCAGACCGAGGGAGGGAAATACAGCGGGTTGTCGCCTTTTATGCTTTCCAGAGACGAGAACGAATCCAGGGAGGAGAAGGGGTAAAAAGGAAAGGAACAAAGCGATCTAAAAAATGCTCAGGGTATACCAATTCTATTTGATTATAGTTGTGAAAAAAGCAAACATTTATAGAGCAAGTTTGGCAGATATTTTAGAACAGAGTGATATGTTGAATTACCCCCAGATATATCTGCAACTCAAGAGGCTAAAATCTACTCCCACACGGTTTAGATATGAAGATAATCCAGCCATCTATCTTTTGATGTTACACTTTATTGAATTAATCTAATTTGTAGCCACTGGGGGGTTTGTGTTTAGCTATAATTGAGGCTAACCGCTCGGTCCTTTAGCTGCACTGATGATGTCACAAACCAATAAACAGTTTAGCCTTGTTGCTTATCTTTCTTCGCCTGCAGGCCAAACACAGCAGAAGACTACAGTATTCCCTAAAAATATTTCTGCTTTTCTGGCTGGTGGATTAAATCAAACCTGGCTGCCTTGTCTACTTTATGTTTAAAGCAGGAAGAGAACAGAACAAAGTTGATCTGTTTTTAGTTTATGAAAATGTTGCTTTTACAACCCATATGGATGCAGGTTGGTTGTTCAAAGTTTGATGGATGAGAAAGAAAACAGCTGGCCAGGAGAAATCAGGGAAACCGAAGCATGTTGATACTCGTGCTTTAAGAAAAATGGTTGTAATGAATAGTGAGTCTGCTCAGATTCTATGTTGGATCATACATCAAAAATATACAAAAGCATTATTATACAGCAAAACAACTTTGCAACGAAGCTTGTGGAAAAACGACTACTGTATTGTCACTCAACACAATAAGGTGTCACTCATTGCTCCACCTGGGGGCTAACGTAACGATATCTGCGGCGATGTGGGCTGCATCCGTTTCCTTTTAATTCAAGGCTTAGCTCGTGGTGCTAGAGGATCAAAGAGCTGCCAGAGCCGCCACATCCCTGAAACAAGAATGTCGAAGCTTTCACAATATCCCATTGCTCGTCAGCAACAGAGCAACGAAGACTGCAGGAAATGTCTCGATGTCATGAAAAATTCAGACTTTGATTGAACACACAGATGTTAGGGTTCTTAGGCGAGGCTCATCGCTCATCGCAAATGAGACCAAATCTTCCTCAAGTCTGGCTCATTTCCACGACATCGTTCAGACACTACAAATAATTATTGCTAATCTGCTACAAGAAACAACACAGGCTGTAAACTGCAATTAATCAATAAGTAATAATTAAATTAAAATGTGTTTATATTATAAATTAAATTCTTCAATTAAAAAAATCTGCAAATTTCTACCAAAAAATCTCATGTAAAAAAAAAAGTCCTCACACTCAAAAATTGTCACTAGTCAACAGTTTAATCATAAATTTAACATTTTAGAAATGTTTCAGTGAAACGTCTTACCTGCTGCATTTTCTTAATACCATATTTTCCAGACTATAGGTAGCGGCTTTTTGCCTAATTTGCATGCCCTGCAACCTATAGAGAGGTGAGACCTGTTTATGGACTTTCCCCCCATATTTTTAGACCAATTTTTGGCTCAGATATGACAGTTTTTCATTTTGGCAAAAAATGGTGCAGTGCCACTTTTGTCCGCTAGGGGACACTTCCAGAGAGTCCACCGACCGTTTCCAGCTCATGTGTCTGAAAAAAGCCTCCTCTGCTCGGACTGACTGTCGCTGCCCGGCCTCCTGCTCTGGAGGTAACTTTGTTTGTTAGCTGTGTTTGTTAGCAAGATAAGTCAAGAACCACAGGACAGATTTTTATCAAACTTACAGAATGTAATCACTGTATGGACATTTACAAGTGACTAGCTTTATGAGATGTTTGAGATTTTTAAAAAAAATCATTATTTTAGCTTCGTTGTTAGCAGGCTTCGTTGTTAGCGGTTAGCTACCGTAAACAGATACACACTATTTAGATAAATAGCTCATAAACCACTCAGCAGATATTTTTTAGCTTACAGAGTGTGTATGATTAATGTACAAACTGTTGCCCTGTATGAAACATTTGAGATAAAATTTGAATTTTTATTCATGTTTTTAGAGACGGACTCGTCTCTTTTAGCTTCGATTTATTTCCGTGTATATTGTAAAAAAAAAAACAACAACTCATAAACCACTCAGCTGATATTTTTTTTAGCTTACAGAGTGTAATTATATGAGTTTAATTTGCAAACTGTTGCCCTGTATGAAACATTTGAGATAAAATTCGATTTTTTATTTGTTTTTTTTAGAGACGGAATCGTCTCGTGTTAGCTTCCGTTTTATTTCCGTGTATATTTTAGCAAATAGCTAATAAACCACTCGGCTAATAAACCACTAACCCTTGTGCTATAATGTCGGCTATAATTTTTAGCAAACAAATAATTGTTTTTACAGTGCTAATCTTCTTAAAAGCCTTGCTGTGCGCTCCTATGGCAGACATTTGCAACACAGCTAAACACTCTGTCCATATTTCCGGGTTGTCTCAGCGGTGACGCTTCACGTCAGCGGTGGATGACTCGTTACGTCGGCGGTGACGTAGGTGCAACCTATATTTAGGTGCAACCAGTTTATGGATTTTTCCAATTTTTTGGCAATAATTGGACAAAACGACCTAAATTCCGGTGCGACCTATAGTCCGGAAAATACGATAATGACTATTTGTTGCTGAGCAGAGCGTTCCGCATACTGAACAGAACTGAACTTCACACCCCACCCCCATCGGCAATGACGTAATGATAAGCTAGCGGCGCGCAATACTAGCTAGCTAAAATGCTAAAGGCATCGCTCACACCGTCTCTTCCCTCATGCTGCTGCAATAGGCTGTTCAAAACATTTGCCGTTTAATCCAATAATTCTCAGTCGGGTCATCCGGACAGTTTGTTTTTTATAGAAACTTTTATTTGCCGTTTAATTTCCATCTGTTTACAAAAAAATTTGTAGTCCGCTTCAATCTGCAGACGGATTAAAACCTCCATTTGATTGTTAATCGAGATGATTGAGTGTTTGGGACAGATGGGTCCTTTTGCATGTGTTAGAAACTAGCTTCTGACATTCCAACAGGAGGTTGGCTTGAAACACAGCAGTGAAGGCTACTTATGGGACAGATCTAGTTGGCAGGCCACAGACTGATGAAGTTTTCCAAATGGAAGATGAAATGAAATGATTTAACCTTTTTTTTTTGGTATAAACCCGGAAGATTGAGCCTACAAACCTTTTTCCTTGATCGAGCTGTTATTTAACCTCTGCAGAGTTTTCATGTTAGAAACGAGTTGCACTTTTAAAATACACAAAACATCATTTCACTCCCACAAATATCTCCAGTCTGCTCCTCCTGTGCGCGTTGAGTTTGCCCCCGCTGCTTTGTTTTATGATTCAGACTTGGTGAACATAATGAAGCCGTCAAACCAAACAGATGCACGCAGAGATGCAGAATACACAAACGTGACCTCACCGGTCTCAAGCGAAGGTCAGCCAGGCTGCAGCACCCCCCACCCACACAAAGAGAGCAATCACAAAGTTAACACAGAGATCGAGAACTAAATTACACAATAATGTATATTAATAAAAAGGCAAAATAAAGAAAATGTTTTTGTTTGATAAAAAGCAGCTTCACTGCAGAAACCTCGGTGGGCCGGTGTGCAGTCACAAGCTTTAATTCAGCCGTCACTCAAAATGAATTTATTTAAACGTAAGTGCCGCAAAGAAGCCAAATGTTGTAACTTTCCCATTTTAATTAGAAAAGCAAACCAGTTAGATAAGACAAGTGGTTTCTTTAAACATGGAAGCAGTATTTCTTGAAAGTTAGGTCATCTGGATAAGTTTTTGTTGAGATGTTTCGTCCTTCATCCAAAGGACTTCTTCAGTCCGAGAAGCCACAAATAACTCAGTCCCACTCACACAGTGGACCAACCAGTTTGCCGGTGAGAAGATTGTTTCTGGGGCCTGCCCTCTCCCCCGTCGACTCCTCTGAGGCAGCCGTAGCTGGTTCAAAACATCAAAGTTCATGCTCAGCAATCCTGACTGGATTATTGAGGATGAACTTTGATATTTCTTGAAATAATCCGTATCACTGGTCGCCTTTGTTGCAAACGTTTTAAACAAAGATCTCGAATTATCGGTCCATGTCAGAGTAGTCGTTGGGGATGACCGTCAGCTACCACCACATTGAATTTCAGCTCAACATCTGTAAGATCATCTGAATACTGAGGTCGATCAGCTGAAGCAGCCGAAGAAAACTGGATTACTCACTGAAGGTATTCTGTTATACATCCAATATAAAATGTGCCCCAATGAGATATTTTGAATGCAAGAAATTTTAAATTGTTGTTTGAGGATGCTTAACCCCAGAAATATAACTCGGAAAAAAAGCAGCTACACTTTTCGCATCTAAGCAAAATATTATGCTGAATAAGAATAAGAGGGCCGCGCTCATATAGTAGCAGCTTCGTACACTCTGCCCATCTTTCGGACGACTGTACGTACATGTTCTCGCTGTACCTTGGTGCAATGACAATAAAGTTTATTCTGATTCTAAAAAACAAGTCCATGCATGCTTAATGTGCAATAAAAAAATGTACAAACTCTTCTGCAGATCAGGATCATTCCCAATCTTTGAGACAGAAGAGCTGATACAAATACATTTTTAAAATAAAATAAAAACCTGAGTGACTGTAACTCCTGGAACTGTCAAGGTAAGACGAACCAATTTCTAGTTACTGCTGCGATGAACAATTTAGGATGCCGACACGGCAACAAAACAGATCTTTTTCTTTCCCTTGCAGATATTTAATTATTGAACACATTTTCTTAGTTTGGTGGATTTGAACTCTGAAGAAACGTGAAAATTATTTCATAATCTTTTGGTCAGAAAGGGCCCTCAGCTCTTAAACAGCACACCCATAGCACTTGGAATGAATAAATCATCACGTCCTTAAAGAAAGACCCGATTCCCCGTTTTCCTTACAAGAGAAACAAAAAAGACGCAGACACAAAAACAGAACACCTTATTGAGGCCGTTTTCTGCTTCTCTTTTCTCCAGTTCCCTTTAAAGTTACTTTAGAGAGATGGATCCATTAATCCAGCTTTCCCATGAACAAAACTGTTCAGATCAACAAAATGTTTTGTCACGTTTGTAGATGGTATGGCCTAAAACGGGATCTGGAGCTTGATTCTGTTCTAATGGACAATTAATGAAAACAGACATTAGCTGATCCGAGCACCTGGCCGAGGGCGAGCCGTAATTAAACTCATTAGAATTAGAAAAGAGACTTGAGTCCTCAATCAGTCATTAAAGCAGCCAAAAAGCGAGGCGCTAAGCCAAAGTAGTTTGTCTTTTTCTTCATCCCTCCCTCCCTGCAGCCCTTCCAATCTTTCACCAACCCTTTGAATAAAACATTCACTCGTAGACCTCTCATTGTTGGCATTACTTCTGGTTTAAATCACTCACCACTGAAGGATAAGAGGCAATAATGTGTTTGCCCACATCCGGTGAAGTGTCTAAGGTGTTGGTAAAATATCTTGAACCTCTTCAGATTTTAATGAATCATCCATACATCAATCTTCTTTACCCGCTTCTTCCTTTCTGGGTCGTGGGGTCACTGGTGTCCATGTCCAGCAGTCACTGTGCGAGAGACAGGGGACACTCTGGACAGGTCTTAGTCCATCACAGGGACACAAAGAGACAAACAACACAAACAAACATTCACTATCTCACTCACACCTAGGGACAATTTAGTTACCAATCAGTCTAACATGCATGTTTTTGGTCTGTGGGAAGAAACCAGAGTACCCGGACAAAACTCACGCAGCACAAAGAGAACATGCAAACTCCACCCAGGAAGGTACCCGTCCGGGATCTGATCTGGCGACCTGCTCGCTGAGAGGCAGTGGCTCTACCAACTGTGCCACCATGCCGACCCTTAATGAAAGATTCATAAGGTAATAGCCTATATGCCACGGGGGGGCGTGACGTACTTCCGGCAAAATGCAGCACCTACCCGCCACTTCCGGTTCCCATCCACCTCCGTTGTTGCTAGCGTTAGCTCCTAGTAGCAAACCATGACAACGAGCCGAAACGGGAAGCGGCCGCGCGCTACCGGCACTACACGTGAGTACCGTTGTGTCCGCCCACCGGTGGGAACAGCTGTTCCGCGGGGGGGTTTCGGCGAACATTTATCGCGGCTATCCGTAGGGGGAACGTCGCCATTATTTTATATGGTTTTATATGTGTATAGAGTTGTTATTGGTGTGTATGCTGATGTTTTATTAATTGTATTTAGTCACTTATGTTCGTGTCTTTCCCGCTAACCGGAAGTGCGCCGACTGTGTAATGACTGCCGAGGTGCTGGAACGGATGTCCGTGGCATATAGGCTATTATCCAGTAGCCAGTGGTCTCTTCTGTGCTGTGGTGTGTTGGGGAGGCAGCACCAAGAGGAGAGATGCAGGGCGACTTGACAGGCTGGTGAGGAAAACTGGTTCTGTGTTGGGAACAGAGATGGAGTCCCTCACATCGGTGGCAGAGAAAAGGACCCTCAATAAGCTGCTATCCATCATAGACAATGCTGACCAGCCTCTGCACGGTGCAATCATGAAGCAGGAGCTCCTTCAACGGTAGACTGCAGTCCCAGCCCTGCTCCAGGGACAGATTCAGGCAATCAGACTGTTCAACTCCTCCCGTATAATAAAAATTGAGCCTTGTAAATCTGCAGTACCCCAGACACTTATGTACGTGCACATATGTATATACATGTACAGTATATGTGTATGTATGCTTACATGTAAATGGTAAATGAACTGTATACAGGTAGTCCCCGACTTACGAGCGAGTTCCGTACCTGCGAGTCGCTCGTAAGACGAAAATTCGTACGTCGGAACAAGAAACACGTGTTCTCGTAAGTCCGGAATTTCGCTCGTAAGTTGGAACATTTAAGCTAGCGCTACTACGAACACTCGTTTTTCATCAAAAATGTTCATACTAGTTCATGAACATGCTCAGAAACGTGTTTCCAAACGGTTAGCTAACACACTTTCATCTAAAAACACAAAAAAGTGCTGTATTTTTTACAAATTTACTGCTTGTTCGCCAGCTCGTAAGTCCGGGACCTCGTATGTAAGAGCGCTCGTAAGTCGGGGATTACCTGTAGTGCCTTTCTATCTTATCAATATACTCAAAGCGCTTTACAACACAATCCGCGTACTCATTTACCCATTCATACAGCACTCTACTAGATCTCTACAAAGCTAATTGAACAAATCATTTTCAACAGACTAATCAGTGCTTTATCACATTCAAACACCAATGGGACCCACATTGGAGGCAACGAGGGGTTCAGTGTCTTGCCCAGGTACACTTTGGCAATTGACTGCTGGTGGATTTGAACCCTCCCAATTCTTGCGTTGGAGGATGACTGCTCTAAGCACTCAGCCACAGCTGCCCACAACACACATAGGTGTGTATGTCTGTATACTAGAGCTGCCATTTCTAACCCAAACCCGGAGCCCGGCCCCGCCCGACTTGGATTAGGGCCAAGCTGGTCCATAAAAATGGGCTTTATGTGTGGGCCAGTTCAGTGTCCGGCTTTTGATTGCGTCAGTGGACGCGTGCAGCTGACAGTCCAATTATATGGCAACATGGCATGCCATACTTCACATGTCGCACGCGGCCATTTTATCGTGCGCTGACCAGCCTTGAAAGAAGTAAAAAGTTCACTTTAGCTTCAGAATGGACCGAATGGTCCCGAATGGACGTTCATTCAGCTGCTACACTCAGTGGACGCGTGCAGCCGACGACACCAAACAGGTGACATCACAAAATACCCGACATGTCAGAGCAGGGTACGTGTCTGAATAATGCAGAATGCAGGCAGAAGCGGGGATTTAATGCGCGTTGACGGCCATGAAAGGACAAACACCCCCCTCAGCTCTGACCTTCTGCCCCCTTTACTCCGCCGCACACGCCCACCGACTGTTACTAACTAGCAGTTAAAGAGTAATTACCAATGCCAGGGTTTTTTTCGGGTTCGGACCTGTAATTACTGTCATTTCATTGGGTCTGGTTCGGAAAAGATAGCTAGGGGCTGGGGCCGGGTCTGATTTTTTGGACCCGAATGCAACTCTGATGTATACACACTGGTATATATAGGTTAAACATGAATGTAGTACTCCCTACCACCTTGTGCATGTTAATATATTTTTCCAAATTTGTGTATTCTGCTTCTTCTTTAATTCTTTCACAATATTTTTTTCTGTGTACATGTAATTAGAACATGCTACTGTCAATTTTACACCTACGACTGATATACATTCAGAGTGGACTCGGTTCATGATGGCCACCAGAGACGCCACCAAGGTGAACACAAACATCCTTCTAATGATCAGTTTACCAGATACTGACCTGAAGCTTGATGTTGTAGCTGTAAGTCATTAACAAGGTTTGACCAAACTGGCTCTGTCCCATTATGTCCCAACACAATCAGAATTTAAAACTACAGTACTGTATTGGCAGAAAGGCAGAGGATAAATGCTTCACTTTAATGTTTATTTCTTATTCACTGTATTTTTATTTCCTTCTGTTTATTGTCTAGATTTGTCCAAGCTCTTTAAACCTCTTTAATAAAGTCCAGAAGTAATTTAGAACTTCTCTGACATAGCTGAAGCTCCAAATGTTCTTTTTGCGTTTCCAGACAATGCAAATGTGCCGTTCTGTTTCAACATATTGTGCTTTGCAAGCTCTCTGGTTTGTCTAGAGGAGCAAGATGGCAATCATCTCGCTATTTTTATTAGTTCATCTGGATGGACATGTCTGGACCGATTGGCTGAAGAATTAAGCAGCACATGTCAAAACTCATCGACAGATTGCACATTTATTTTATTTTTTTATGAGGGAAATAAATCTTTGGACAGCAGGCGAGACGGTTGGTTTCTGCCGATTGTTCAGCTAATCGAGTGGAGACGAGTGTTTCTGCTTCCAAAATGATGCTTCTCTCAGGCCAAGAAGTATAAAGAAGCCTAACACTTGATGTAGTTTCCACTGATCTGCGTGAACTAATGAGTCCATTTTGTTCCGCAAGATGGGTGACGGAGTCAAGTACGTGACAGTTCCCTCTTATATACGAGAAAAATTCTAGTTCTTTGACAGCTGCTTGACAACCTCCTTCATAAGGCGATTCTCCCACTTCACATTGATATATCTCAATTTATGTTTAGATATTCACTTATCCCAGCACGGTGGCTCAGTTGGTAGAGCTGTTGCCTCTCAGCGAGAAGGTCAACGGATAGAATCCCGGCCGGGAGCCTTTCTGGGTGGAGTTTGCCTGTTCTCTTTGTGCTGCGTGGGTTTTCTCAAGGTACTCTGGTTTCCTCCCACAGACCAAAAACATGCATGTTAGGCTGATTGGTAACTAAATGGTTCTTAGGTGTGAGTGAGACAGTGAATGGTGGTCTCGTTTGTCTCTACGATGGACTCGAGACGTGTCCAGGGTGTCCCCCGTCTCTTGCACAGTGACTGCTGGATATGGGCACCAGTGAACTCCATGACCCAAAAAGTTATGAAGCATGTTAAAGATAATGGATGGATGGATGGATGTATATCCACTTATGCCAACAGACTGAACTGTACAAGCAAACTGGACCGGTGGAGAAACCTTGTTCCCACCTTCTACATTACTAGATTTGATATTTAACAACAAAAGAAAATCCCCTTTGAGAATAAAATAAATCTGAAATAAAAGTTTGAATCACCTAAAGCTGAAGATTTGCCTGGGTTCTCCGTTTATTAGTCAGTGTTTGTCTAAACGTCTCTCTCTTGTAAATGAGTCCCCGAGGCTCAGTGTGATTCTTTATCTGTATAAAGGTTGAATGAAAAATTAGTTCCAAAAACCAAAGGCAGTACAGATGACTGACCAAAACCAGTTAAATATCTATCTATCTATCTATCTATCTATCTATCTATCTATCTATCTATCTATCTATCTATCTATCTATCTATCTATCTATCTATCTATCTATCTATCTATCTATCTATCTATCTATCTATCTATCTATCTATCTATCTATCTATCTATCTATCTATCTATCTATCTATCTATCTATCTATCTATCTATCTATCTATCTATCTATCTATATATATAGATAGATAGATAGATATAGATATATACTGTATATAGATATATAAGAAATGAAGAATGACTCAAGCCTATATGGTTTACAACAAGCATGCACAATGCGTGTCCTTGAAGGTCATAAACTATCCTGCACATTTTAAATGTTCCTCTGCTTCAACACATGATTTGAATCAAAAGGTAATTAAGATTATGCAGAACATTGAGAAAATTTACCATATTTTTCAGCCTTTAAGTCACCTTTTTTTTCTTCCTTTTTTTAATATAAATTGCATGCTCTGCAACTTATAGGCCAAATCTACGTATTTATGGTTTTTCCCCCCCATATTTATAAACTAATTTTTGGCTGAGATACTACTGTTTTCATTCAATCTGACTGGAAAAAAATTGAGAAGTACTATTTTCAGCCACTAGATGGCAGCAGAATAGTAGTAGCAGTAAGGCATGCCGTTGTATCATGTAATAAGTAAATGTGGCTATATTGACACATTCAAAAAAGTTCAAGACAAAAACATAACTTTATTTATCATCCTTTATAGTTTGTTTTTGTCTTGAACGTTTATTTTATTTTTTTACCATGTCCTGGATGACAGGATCTTCACCAGCTTCTAATGACTCAATCGGCCTGCCATAGTCATCCACCTTCGTTCTGCTCTCTGCTTGGAGTAACCCTCAAACCAGCTGCACCGCCCCGGCGAAATGCAGCTACAGGTAGTCCCCGATTTACGAGCGAGTTCCGTTACAACGAGGCGCTCGTAAACCGGAAATCTCGTAATTTGGAACGGCCGCCACGCTTCTCGTAAGTCCGGAATTTCGCTCGTAAATTGGAACGGTTTTGCTAGCGCGACTACGAACACTCGTTTTTCATCGAAAAACTGCTTATGAGTGCATAAAAATGATCGGAAACGTGTGTCCACATGTTTAGCTAACGAACTGTGGTGAAAAAACACAGGAAAACTCAGTATTTTTTGCGTTTTTTCCAATAATTCGCCAGCTCGTAAGTCCGGAACCTCGTAGATCAGAGCGCTCGTAAATCGGGGACTACCTGTAATTTGATAGTTAAAGTGCATTTATTAAGTAAAAGTTCAACTGAGACACACCTTTGCAATAATTTCGAGCAAACAAATGTTTTGGTGGTTTTCTTGTTAAATTTTGAAGAAATGAGCAGCGTTCCTCCTTCCTTTTCCTCCTCCCTCTGCTCGCTCCCGGATCACAGAGGCAGTGAATACTTCTAAAATACAGCTGATTTGACCATTAAAGTCCTTTTATTAAGCAAACGTTAAACAGATGTGCATTTACTAAAGTTTCGAGCAAACAATTATTTTTAGGTGGTTATCTTGTTAAATTTTGAAGAAATGCAAAGGCCATCTTAAACATTCAGGATAATGGCCTCCAAGGACGGGTCTGAATACCCCAACTCTACACAATCTAGAAAATCGCATTGTGCCCAAAAATAGGGTTTATAACATATTTACCAGTAGTTGTTTATTTTTAACAACTGCAAGACAAATTGGAGTGTTTTGGCTTAAAATGCACATTCCTAAAGTATGAATCATCATTTATTACAAAGCATCCAGGTGTGCCAAATGCATCTGAATAAAACAGCCGTTTGTCCTGACGGTGAACAACTTTTTAAAGTAGTGCTGTAAAGTCACCGATGCGCTGAAAACATCCTTTAAATCGTTTTTAAAGGTACAACTTTTATGTTATGTTTTATTTAGGATCCAGCATTCCACCAAATGATCTTAAAACTCTTCAAGTGTTGAAATGAAACCCATTTCGACAACCTGATGGGAGAACTGCTTCATTACGATGAGCATATTTATATCCCTAGGACCGAACTGCCTTTTAAAGTTTTCCTCAAACTTTTTCGTAGTATGACGGTGACGCCAAACTTTTAATAGGCATGAAATCCCCAAACAGTTTGTTCTGTGCAACACTTTCAGATAGTTATATCTGATAAATGTCGCTACCAGGGCTGTTGACATGTTTTTTCCCCTCTCCCTCCGTATCGATCCACTACAAATGTAAACTTTGTGATGAAATGTCGCTCTGAAAGGGTTTGTCCAAGACGGCTGTGAACATGTCACGTCTGCCAGCCTTCCAGCTCTGTAGGACCTCAACAAGGCCTTTAGTAAACGTCTCGACTGGAGGGCTGTTAAAAGCAGGGCTCGTTTTACAACCAACAGGAGCATCGCACGCTACTTTGGTTGACCATACAAATACAGAGACCTCACCCCGATTTCACTTTTGTCAGGTTGAATCACAAACAAATGTGTTCAAACCTTTGAGTAAATACTCATTCACAGAGGTTATTTGTATTTTGACACTTGAGAGAAAGCTACAAAACAATCCATAGCTATATAGATGTTTTATAGTTACCAACAAAGACATTTTTCCCCCCTTTTTTAATACTCATTTTCCAAATAGTTTGAGATATTTGTGGTGCTGAAATGTACTTTAACTGTAAATGTTGAGTTTAAGGTTTTTGATACTGAAATGCTTCAAACACTGTGCACAAAAGACAGACAGCAGGGGTCAACTCTTCTGACAAACTGAACTCGCCTGAAAGGAGCATAAGAAGCTAACGTTATTATAAATAAGTTGATTAGGCTTTAAGTTGCAGAAATTACAGCAAAAACGTTATCTGAAAACATATGAAATAAGCTAAAAATGCAAAAAAAAGTTAGCTGAAAAGGTAGAACAAGCTCAAATTAGCAGAAAGAAGTGGAGAGAGTACAATTGTGCCATATTGGGCTGAAAGAAGCAGAAATGAGCACAAAAAGTGGAAATGATCTGGAAAAAGCTGAAAAGTACAGTAGCTAATAAGCAGAAAAAAGCTTAAGTTACAAGAAGTAGAGCAAATTTTTGCTGAATTAGGCTGAACAAGGTTGAAATGAGTGCAAAAAATGTGGAATAAGCTGAAAAAAGCTAAAATTAGCATGAAACAGCTAAATAGAAAATAGCAGAAAATGCTGAAACTTGCAGAAATAAGCTGAAAGGAGCACAAGATGAAATTAGTAGAAATAAAGTAATTAGGCTGAAAATTGCAAAAATTAACACAAAAACTTGAATTTATCTGAAAACAGCTGAAATTAGCTAAAAATGCTTTAAAGTTAGTTGAAAAGGTAGAACAAGCTTAAATTAGCAGAAGGAGGTGGAGAGAGCACACTTTTGCCATATTGGGTTGAAAGAAGCAGAAAAGAGAACAAAAAGTATAATTATCTGGAAAAAACTGAAATAAGAAAAAAAATAGCTGAAAGGTAGCTAAAAGGCAGTAATAAGCTTGTATGTTACAAGAAGTAGAGAATATTTTTGCTGAATTAGGCTGAATTTTTTTTTTTAAATGATTGCAAACAAATGAGAAACTCACTGAAAACGCTAAAATTTGCATAAAACAGTTAAAAAGTAAATAGCAGAAATTTCTAAAACTTGCAGAAACAAGCTGAAAGGAGCATAAGATGAAATTGGGCATACAGTTGCAAAAATTACCACTAAACTTGAATTTATCTGAAAAAAAAAATGAAATTAGCTAAATTTGCACCAATACCAAAGTCACAACAGGATTGTCCTGAAACATCTGAACGTTTTCATATGATTTGTTGAAATAGCACAAAAACTGTGGGATGAGAAAGATGCTGAAAAACGCTGAAGTAAAATGGGATCACAGTAAAGTGAACACTTCACAAACATTCACACAAATATGAAATCTTTGGATATTAGAAGAGACAAACTTTATTCTGAATTTAGTCAAGATCCAGGAACAAGTTTCGACTTTAAAGACCGTGTAAAGTGAAATTAAATGTGTGTTTTTAGTTTGTATGGCATAAATATGTGTTATTAATCACCCATATAAATCTGACTGATTAAAAACATTGTTTACCTTATAAAATTAAGTCTCAAAAATCATGAAAAAACATGATTTTGCCTTGCCCTGGAACGCTGGGGGCGTGTCAGTGCGTGGGCGTGGTTTCAGCGCAGCTGCGCTCGTGTCCTGCCCCTGAGCTGACTGTGTGGAGAGGCAGACAGCAGAGCCAGTAAACCTGCTCTGTTTTTATCTGAGTTCTGTCTGTAACAGCAGCTACTTTTTCCAAGAGTTACGCTGTTTTTGTAAATAGTTTTCTTGTGTGTTTTTAATCTGGAATGAATAAAAAAAATAAAAAAGAGTTGTACCATGCGGGAATTGAACCCGTGGGGTTTGGGACGGAAGGCAAGCGCTTTATCCATTGACCTATCCAGACATTACAGATACAGCAAACCCTCGACCTACGTCACCTGCGACCTACGGCAACTCAGACTTACGATTTTATCATATTTAATAAAAATATGATAAAAAAAAAAAAAAAAATTATTATTATTTTTTTTTTTTGTGTTTAAATGTTATTAATTTCATGTGTATAGCACTTTGTTGCAGCTGTGGTTGTTTTAAATGGCTTTATAAATAAAGTATAATTATTAATATTTCGTTTTTAATTACAATTTGATCGTATTTACGCAACTTCCGGTCGTTTCCGGTCGTTTCCGGTCGCCATGTTACAACCGGTGCGGTCAATGGAGGAGCTCCAGAGGCTACTGAGGACCGTGTGTCCGTTCAGGGTTGCCTCATACGGATAAATTTGCTGGAAACACTCGGTCAACTCTGTGGACGTCTCAGGCCCGGAGGAGCAGCCGCGGATCACCCCGCGATCGGCGGCCACAACGCCGCCCGACATGCTAACGACAGCAGCTAACAGAGCAGCTAACACAGGCGAAGACACCGAGCCGACATGCCTCGGAGGGGCCATCTGCTGCCGGGAGCTCGCCGCAAATGTCCGCCTGGCAGTCGGGGGACACCGAGCTAACGCGGAGATACAAAGCCGACAGCCTTTTTGAATGAACTGACATGCTAACCAGTGCTACTAATGGCGGGGCCTAACCGTAGCTAACGCCGAGCAGTTGTTTTGGATGGATGGAGGAGCGGAGAAACGGCTTTCAGTAAGTTTTTTTTTTTCTGGCTCCAAATGTATGAAGTTAAGAAGCTAACAGTCATTCTTTTAAACAGTTTTGACCACGTGTGTGCGTGTGGAGCGTAAGGAAGCTGGGGGAGCTCTCACCCGAGCTGATGCTAAAAGACCAAGGCAGGCTTTGACCAGCTCAAAGTAAGACATTATATTTTTTATTTATTGTACAGTACTGTATTCATTTACTGTACAGTTCTGTGCATGTTTATGGCACAGGATGTCCGCTTGTTCATTGTCATGCCATTAAATATGTGTGCGGCGCTCCGTTAGCGGTATAGCCGCGACCTATGTCAGAAACGCGGACCTACGACAGGCAGGTGTTTTTGGTCCGCGAGGTACGACAACATCGACCTAAGTCACACACGTAGGTCCCTATCCCTAACGTAACTCGAGGGCTACCTGTACTCTGTATAAAACCACGCGGTATAAAAACATGTTATGATTTGTACGGGTGCCCTGACCATTGCGACATCCAGGGAAGATGCACGAACGAGGCATAATTGATTAGCTAGCTAACAATGAACAAAATATCTATGCTATTGCTATCTGATGCTATCTGCGATTCGCGAGTGAACGGCTCCACCGAGGCGAATTTATACGGCTGGAGCTGCAGGGGGTGGGGCTATACTAATGAGGACCGCGTGACGAAACGCGGTCACATTTAAAACACGCCTAAAAAATCCTGAAATAGAAATATGTTTATACACAGTTTGCTCTATAACTCCAAAATTAATTGAGCTACAATTTTGAGACTTTTTACTCATTTACAAGATTACAATTATGACATTTATAATGTTTATTGAAGAAAATGTTGAAATTCACTTTACACGGTCTTTAACGTCCAATAAAAGTTTCGGTTTATTCCAGAAGCTGCAGTTTGACGTGTCCACTTGTTTGACCAGGAATAAAGAGCGAGCGTGAGAAGGTTCTCCGTCTTGCAGACTGTTCATCTGTGTGTGTTCATGAGAAGATTATAGCCTTAACACTTTCTGGGGGTGCGTGTGCTTCAGCAGTTATTAGAACAGTCACAATTAATCACTATGTGTACACAGTTTAATTAAACCCTACTTTCTTTAAAGCTCACTCCTGTGTGCACACGGCTCTACATCTGCATGCACCTCGCTGCATCCCAGTAATCATGGCCGCGCAGTAGAAATCCACCACAAACATGCACGGAGGCTGCAAAGATCATGGCTCGATTAATTCATCATTACCATCCATTCCTCCCTTTGTCACCTCAGCCCGAGTAATCCGAGTCATCTACTCCTCTGACAGCGTCTTCAGTGAACTCATATTTTATTAATGTGTTTACCTGTAAGAGACATCTGGCTGGTAGAATGTGATTTATTTATTTTTTTGTGGCAAAATTGCTTTTTTCCTTTTAAGTTACTCTAAATGAGAATAATAAAATTGTCTTTTTTTGTTAAGTCTTAAAACTCAAATGCCATCCAAATTTATGCATAAAAATATGTACAGTAATTGAATAAATATTCACATATTTAGCTTTTTATTTTGGAAGAAGTTTAGTGATTCAAATTTAAAGAGAGAAACTAACTCATTTTTAGAGCAGACAAAATGATTACAGTCATCTTATTTTTTATTCCTTTATCAGTTCATGTTGCACTCACTGGACCACAGACGTAGGAAATCCAATATTTTGTTTTTGCATTTCACTTTGAAAACACCAGCAAAATTATAATGAAAAGAAAAATACTGAAGTGACCATAAAATAAAAATAATGAACATGTTACTGTTCGACTGGTGCAATGAACCCCAACCAAAAAATATAAACTTCTTCAAATCTCAAAATTGGAACTATATACATTTTTGCCTTTGAATGATTTGTTAACTCAAGCCATTAAATATGGGTGTTAATTTATTTTAATGCTTGTGGAAATATAAACATCGTAAACACAAAGTGAAAAATATGTATTTACCGTATTTTCCGTCATCCAAGTTGCATTTTTTTTCATAGATTTGCGAGTCCTGTGATGCTAAAGCGACAATTTTTTCCCATATTCATAATGTTTTACTGACCTTTTAAATGTTCATTCATATTGACATGAACCAGAGTAAACATCACCTTTTGCAGCC